>JAXGGA010000927.1:0-178632 GCA_038373865.1 Uloborus plumipes
CGCAGCAAGTACAACTTCTTCCCTGCCCCAGGCGTATTCCCAGATATATCGCCGATTGAAACATGTGTGGGATTTCGATTGGTCGGTGGTTCATTCGTGATCCTCGTCCTGTTGCTTCTACAGACGAACTTTGGGTACGCATACAAACAGTATGGAATGCTATTGATCAGGCAGACATTAAAAATTTGTTTGACTCCATGCCACGTCGCGTAGCAGCACTTATTGCAGCGCGTGCTGGCTACACAAAATACTAATTTCAATATTTTTTAATTATTTGTTGGCTTTCTAAGTTTAATCATTTTTTTGTACCACTATCACTCAGCTGTGTATTAAATTTCATTCAATTATGACGATTCCTTCATGGTGTTGTAATTTTCACAAACATGAGTTTATATTTATTATCTTTATCTAAATTTGTAAGCGTCTACTATTGAAGACAAAATTCCATCAATTTTGGTCACATATCTGTTGCGCATTTTGGACGATTAAAAAAGAACTATAAAGCGCCCCTAGCGGTAAAAGTTAAAATCCACTTAAAACACACAATGCAATAGAACTTTATTAGAAAAGGATATTAAATTCTATGATTTTTTTCGTAACGTACGCTATTAACCTTGTGAATATCGGAACAAAGAAGCACATAAAATATATTCAGAGGCCACCATTTCGAACGTCCGCCATTACTGAAATATTCGAAATCTCAGATGGCCGCGTATCCAAAATGACTCGTAATTATACGTAGTATATGCACACCAAGTTATATGCTTCTATCATTAAAGGCACAATTCCACTTTTTTTTGTCATATATCTGCTGCACTACCTCAACAATATGTTACGATGTTTAGGGATATGAAAACTTAATTTCAATATTATAAAACTGAAATTTTTAATTTTTATTTTTTCAAAGTATTTGTTTTCTTTTAAACGACAATATTCAGCTAAAGTGGAACGTTCTATTTTGCCCATTTTTTTTATTTACCTAGTTGTAACACTGCGCTCACGAAATATTTCAAAGTATAATTTTTTTTTGTTGCAGATGTTATAAAGTATTTATCTCCAGACTTAAATGCTTTTATTCTTCAAAATTATTTTTCTAACTACTTCAAGATGCTTTGCTAAATATTTCGTATAATGTCTTATGACGTTCGTTTTTCCTTTTTCTTTTTTTTTTTTGCAGACGATCAGAATTTATACATAAACTGGTGATTTTATTATACTATTTTTTGTTTGTATTGTTTAAAGAAAAACAAGTATTCCAGAAATGTTTTTTTCTGAATATTTTATTAGTGTTAGTAAAAATTTCCCGTTTCGATGATCACAGGTTTTTTTTAATAGAGGAAATAACAAAAATTGTGGGCATCAAAGAGATTCATGTTGTCATTATGGCCATAGAGTTTCAAATAATTAATTTTCTATTTTGAGATGATGATTGCAGTTATTGTACCAATGTACACTCTCACACTGGTTTTACTTCTTTTCTATGGTTTTTTATTATCTTAGTCTTTTTCCTACTTCAAAAAATAAATATAGATAATTGTTTAAAATTTCAAAAGTATTTTCCTCAAATTCATTACTTTTCCTAGGATTAAATCATCTTTTAGACATTACTCATTACGGAGTCTGATTTTTATATCTAACGTTGGTTCTTTCGCGCAGAACATTTAGATGTCTTTTTCTGACACGTCCTGCTCGCAGCGACGCGAGGTTTCATTTGATTGCTGGAAGGGTTGTTGGGAAAATCATGTGTTTGGCATTTAATTCCTCAAGCAAATATATATATACCGCTTGTTATAGAGCTTATATTTTGATTACTTTTGACATTTGTACGAGGATTTAACTGGTACTGGAAGTTATATGAAATACATGGATTTAGGTTTCTTAAAACTAAGTGCAATTCTTTCCCGTGCACAATTTTGACTTTTCATTTGATCTGTACTTGATTTGTGCTTTTGAGTTATTGCGTAGAGACCTTGAATAATAATTAATATGATAAACAAAGATGAAGTACTCAAGAAATGAATCCCAGAGTGCTAAGATGACTCGATGGAGGTCACTATGCTCTCCTAAAATTTCCCTTTTTGATCATTTTTTTCTGACAATTCGGCAGCGTTAGAGACAGTATTGCACTATTGAAAATTTTAAATCATGCTGCTGTCTTGTCTCATTAGATATTGGTGTGCCTGTATTTCGCATTTTATATTCGGCAAGATTTGGATTTTCATTTGTAAATTAAGAACTTCTCTCCCAATTCCCAAAAAGTTGAGCGTTGCTGCCAGAGTGGTGTTAGAGTAATTTTTTCAGAACAATACATTTTATTTACGGAGACATGGCCAAAGTTGAACGAGATCTACTACTACCAAAGGGTGATTTTAAACCGGTATACATCGGACTCTAATTTATAATATACATTTTACTTTTGTTTTACTAGATGACAATATAAATTATGAAAGAAGAGAGCATAAAAAGAACCTTAAAAAGACAAATAACACAAATTTGAGAGAAATACTAACAGAATACTGACACCATCAAAGAAAAAATAAATCTTCTTACTTACGAAACATTTGATACAAGACAAAATCTTCAATTATATGACTAGAAGAGAACTAATATGTTGAAACACAATTTAGAGGTCATCAATGCCGCCATAAGGAAGTGATTCTTAAACACGTGAAAAGAAATTAGATTTCCGGTAAGCTACTCTGCCAACCTATATACTGATGATCTCTTGTTCTTCATTGTCAGATAAATACGTGATTGGACTATCGATAACCTCAGGTCAGTCACTGATAATCTGAATCGTATTAGTAGCAATACGAAGACTGCTGTAGAATGATGCTGTAGAAGCAATTCAATTGTTTTTGTTGTGATGGATCGAAAGTGATTGGATTGAAAATGACAAATCGCCACTGTTGAGTGTGCTTGTCTCCAATATGTGTTGTTATAAGGTGACAACATTGTGTTTTTCTGAAGATTAGTAGAACTGTCGTTTCTAGAGATCAATTGTTGTTTTGTGGTTTAACATAGCAATTTCAATTTCTTTTGTTCGATAAGATTTTTTTTATTGGATGGAGTATCATTGGAGGAGATTTCAATGTAGTTTTTGTCACGTGGGAAAAATTAAAAATCTTTTTTCTTATTTCCCTGAAATATTTCCAAAACGTAATTTTTCTTTTAAAGCGACACTGCGTTTTGCGTCAACATTTAATATTGACTTTAAAGACGGTGTTACTCTTTTTACTGATGCAAACGGCGTGTATGACATTTAGTAGGGATGCACCGATAAGCAAATTGGCCGATTACCGATTACCGATTAATCGGCAGTTGATAATCGGCCGATTAATCGGTCAAGCCGATTAATGATTAAAATGATTGTTTTCAGTACTACCAATTTCACCGTTACAGTTTTTTCTTCGTTTTTTTTTGCAATTCTAACTTTTGAAGTAGTTCCTAATTTTTTCTTCCATTTTCCTAATTTTCCCAAAATAATTTCAAAATTTTATCAAATTTCTCTGAATTATTTTCATATTATTGTTAATAATATTGCAAAAACACATTGCTAATTATGTAAACTAGACATGAAAATTCAACAAAAAAAAGAAGTCTGTGTGGTGAGCAATCCAATTTTGAAGTTCTTTCAGTTTCAATTTTTCAATTATTAGTAGCTATGTAATTCAAGACTTTTATTCTTTGTGAAAATTGAAGATTATCTAAAAGCAGGGAAAAAGTATCGACGCATGAAAAATGTCTACATTAACTATGTGTATTTTTATTCAAAATAGGAGAATTAATGTATTAAAAACTTTACATCAACGGTGAGGATTATTATTACTGTTAATAAATTGTTCATCATAATTTTTAAGAAAAAGTTTACTTTAAAAAATAATATTTAAAAAATATTTTTTCCGCCGATTAATCGGCCCGATTTTGCCGATTATTAATAATCGGCAAAGTGACAGATTATGGCCGATTAATCGGTACTGCCGATTAATCGGTGCATCCCTAACATTTAGTCTAAATTATCTTATATTTTACATAATCTATTTTGAGGTACATCTTTATCAATGTCTGTCTTAACCAGGATTGACAGACGTCCCGGATTTCAAGGGACAGTCCCGTTTTTTGAAATATTGTCCCGCGTCCCAGGGAACCTTGATACGGGACGGCTAAAGTCCCGTATTCTGGCTAGAAGCAGCATTTTACAAAACGAAACATTATTTTCAGAAAAAAAATGAAGTAAAACAAAAAATGTGAAATAGAGTGATAAGAAAATTGATTGAATTATAATATTTTCCTGTTCTGAAGTAATGTTAGTGTTCTATTCATTTAGAGCAGAAATTATTGTGACAATCAATTCAACAAACGTTCGTTGTAAAAGTGGTGTATCTCCTTGTAAATGATTTTACTATGCCTTATTATAAAAAAAGCCCTTCTCAATTTTTCAATTATGAAAGAAATATATGTGTTCAGCTACTATTAGTCACTAGATTTTTTGAATCAATCAATTTCAATCTTTTGAAATTTGCTTCGCTTCGCTTTTATACTAAAAGATGTAACTAAATGTTATTCCATTTAGCAAACAAATACGCGTTTTAAAAACATGAAGATACATAATTTTTACAATGAGCGACAGAAATATAAATTAGTGAGCTTTATGGCAACCTAAAGACCATCAAAACTTAAAAAGAGTTATTGCAGCAGTAAAATCAAGTAGCAAATATGATTTTTGAAAAAAAGGAATTTTCTAACATTACATAAGAATATTTGTAAGAAAAGCAGTCGAAAACTTTGTACAATTAATGAAGTTAAAAATACAAGACAACGTGTACAAAAGTACAAATAAAATATTAAAAAAGAGTTTGAAAACTCTAGCAAATAGCTATTTCGGGGCTATTACAAATGAAGCCCCATCATCAGTGCGAAAAGAGGATGGTTCAACTGACCACAGTCAAGTGAACCAAAAGTCATTTCACATTTGGTGAGAGTCTAGAGTTTTCAAACTCTTTTTTAATATTTTATTTGTACTTTTGTACACGTTGCCTTGTATTTTTAACTTCATTATATGAGAATACGTTATAATATTGTCAAAACTGTAGTTTTTCCCTAAAAGATATTAAATATTGATTTTTTTATTTGTTTTTTAGGTTAACTTCTTATAGGGAGTTCAAGTAGTAAGGTTCAATTCTATGTCTACTCAATTGTAATCGAAATTTTTGTTAATGACTCATTAAAATTATTTTGCAGTTAAATTTTCCCATTGGTGCGCCTAGCTCTTTGAAAAAGTACATACTAAACATTAGTCATTAGTAGAACCGACTATTATATCTTTTACGCCAAGAAAGGACGTCATTTGGGACATCAGGACGGGAGGTCAAGGTCCTCCTCCCTGGTTTGGGGAAATTAATGTATTTCCATACAAGTGGGCATGGCTTTTGTTTTTTTTTTGGTATAATTTACATTGAAATTTGGTACAATTTACCTTTCCCCCCCCCCCTCCCACCAGTAAAATTTGAAATGACGGACCTGCGTCAGGAAAAAGAGGGTTAAATTAGGGAAATATGATAGTGTTAAACCGTTTTCCATTAATATTCATGATGAAAAATAACTATGCATGCAGGCCCGTCATTCAGGAGGGGCAGGGGTGGGGGTTAATTGCCTTCCCCCTGACTTTGAGAAATCAATGTATTTACATATAAGTGGGCGCAGTTTTTGCTGTATTCCGATGAAATTGCATTGCGTTTTAAACCTCCCCCCCCCTGGAAAAACTTGAAATGACGTCCCTGTATGCATGGTAAAAACTGAAGTTTTTATTCATGTGTTTATTGTGTATTGTTTTCTTTATTTATCTTTGTCAAAAACGTTAATATTTAAATCAGGGTTGTAAAAATTCAACCTTTAGATTTCATCTCTCCCCCCTCCCCATAAGAGTCTGTCCCGTATTTTCAGCTCTTAAATCTGGCAACAGTGGTCTTAACTGCCAAATTTTAAATAAAGTTAACTTGTAACGGAAAGTACACAGTTTTGGACATCAATTTTAAACTTCTCATTTCTACTAAATATCTTTTGAAGCTAAAGCTTGAGACTAAACAAATTTGATAATGGCCAGTGGCCAGTAAACCCAAAAAAGTTAGTGGCCACTTTGGCGTTGTTGGTGGCTGGCCACTTTGAACCAAGTTCCAAAATTGTAATCCCACTTCACTTCATTCTGAATTTAGTAATATAACACTTATGTACGTGCAAATCTCTCAACTAAATTACTAAGAAAAAAGTTAAAGAAAAAAAAAACTTTAAACCTTTTCTGAAAAAGAATTTGTTTATTTTAAAATAAATAAATAAATAAATAAATAAATAAAATAAAACAAACTAAACGCACCTGCATACTAGCAGTTTAAAAAACATTTCATTTAACGTGCTGATTAATCATAAATTTGGTTATTTTGACCATTTTTCCACATTTTTCACATTTCACACTCCAGGGTCCCCCGTACCTACCACAGCTTCGTGGTTTAACCGGGATAGGACCCTGAAGAGCGCTCTGTTCTTAATTTTGAACCAGAACCTAGGGTCGAGCAAACCCTAGGCCCAGCACCCCCAGAGGTATCGTTTCACTTGGAGGACTTTGTGACCACGACATTTTTAACGCCTCCC
The DNA here is from genome assembly GCA_038373865.1 of Uloborus plumipes. Taxonomy (NCBI): domain Eukaryota; kingdom Metazoa; phylum Arthropoda; class Arachnida; order Araneae; family Uloboridae; genus Uloborus; species Uloborus plumipes. The sequence continues at coordinate 6,646 of JAXGGA010000927.1, forward strand.
AGCCACCATTAATCAAGACGGTGGATCTTTGATCGGCTGGGATCGAACCCGGGTCCCTCCGGACATGAGTCCGATGCCTTACCGATCGGGCCACCACTGCCCTGACCATTTTTCCAACCAAGTGTTATTGCATTTTCTAGATTGATATTATGTATTTAGATGTTTTGTATAGCAGGCGACCAACATAACATCTTGTAGTCGCCAAAAAAAATTTTTACTCGCCACTTGTCAGTGGCGATCGATAGTCTCGACCTTTATTCAGATCTATTATTGCAACTTTTTAAAATTGTGTACAGTGGCCGCCGTTATATCATGTTTATTTTAAACAGTTTTGATTCAATAAAACGCATAATTTATTAAAGCTGGATTGTTCTGTTTTTAACGATTTGATTAGTTACATTGACTGATTCAAAGCAATACTGATTCAATTAACCGGCGTTCACTGTACTTTGCTTTTCTAGATTTTTTTCTTTTTTTTTTTTTTGTGTGTCAGTTTTAAAAAATAAATCCATTTGTGGATCATTTCACAGAAAATCCGACATTTTGTCCTGATCGTGTCCACTTTATATTTTTTCTCACAAATAATCTTTAAAGATATGTAATAAACATTTCCCCTAAAAATGACACATGTGTGATTTCTTAGGGAAATTTTTTGCTCATAACGCATTTTGAAATGAAATTTAGAGCTGTCATGTGCAAAAAGTAAAAGCTTTCTTTTTCGTGGGATTTGCTAACAACGTCTCATTTTTGAAAGAGAACAAAGAACGTAATGTATTAATTAGCTTTATTTTTCCACTTAACCTTTTAAGCGGTTTGCCCGTACGGTATACGTGCTACCCGAAATTGGCTTCATCTGGTTTGCCCGTACGGCGTACGGGCATCGATATTTTCAGATTTTCTTTTCTGGTTTTCCCGAACTGTTCGGAAAATTGTAAACCTCAAAATTCACAGTAAGTGTGAGAGAAATTTTTGCATAATTTGTAAACCATTCATTACTGCATGCAGAATGTACTTGAAAAAGCAAATATTTCGGGATTTTGTGACCAAAATTGTAAAATAAAAAATATTAAAAGCATTGAAAACGAAAAAAAAAAAATTAAAAATTCTTTATATTCTTATTCTGTTAAGTATGGTACTTAACGATATGCAATAAAAAATATGCCTTTTTTGGAAGCATTTCTGGTAAAATAATTGACCGCTTAAAGAGTTAAACTTGTGAAAAGCCAACTTTTGGAACGAAGTTGGAAATTTAAAACGTAATAGAAACAAAAAAAGAAAAAAAAAAGCTATTGTTTAAAAAACATTAGCTTCTGTCTAAGTTGCTTTTAAAATCATTTTTTAAGAGAAATATGGGTGCTTAATTGTCTTTTTTTTAATCTTTTATTTAATACATTTTTTACAACTAAACAATGTCAATTTATACTGTCATTTGTAGTTTAATTAATTTTGAATTGTTATTATAATTAAAGTGTGTACGGAAGTAATAAAGATTAATTGCAGCACTGTGAAAGTTGTTTGGCTAATAAATATAGCTTAATAGAGAGATTTATTTTATTTGCGTATGAATCTTCTCCAATTTTAATTGAACAGTGAACACAAAAAATGTTTTTTTTTTTTCCAATTACTGATCTATGTGTCTAAAACTTCGTGTGCTTGTATATTTACTACATATAAAAGCATAAAAATATTGGTGCAAAAACAATGAATACTTTTTTTGAAATTTAAAATTAACAAAATTTTTTCAGCAAAATTTCAAAATACTCCATGCGTTACAAGTTTTTTTTCAAACTTTGAATTTCCACTTAATTTCCAATCATTAGGCATGATTGCATAAATTTAAATTTTTCAGCTGAAAAATTCAGAAAATTTTCATTTTCAGCCATCTTTTATAAACTATCTCATACACCATTACATGTAATGCATAAATTTTGTAATGCAAGTATTTTGAAATTTTGCTAAAAAATTTTGAATTTAAATTTCAACAAAAGTATTTATTGTTTTTGCGCCAATTTTTTATGCTTTTAGATGTTGTAAATATGTAAGCACACAAAGTTTGACAAATATATCAACAATTGAAAAAAAAAAAAAATGAATAAAAATCTGTCCACTGTAGCCTTAAGTCACAGTATTCAGTGCTGCTCATTTTGAAACTATTCAGCCCGCTTCGACTGGAAACATTTTTATCAAAAAAAGAATGTTAAATTGCAAAAGTTTATTAGGAAGTGTGGTTGCTATTTAATTACCAGGATGCCACAAATGATTTCCTCATTCTTGGTCCCAAAACTATGTAAACTATTCGCCGCTTAAATTATGAATAAAAGAATGAATAAGAAATTAATTGCATATTCTGACACCAATCTACGTGAAAAATGAGGTTTTACATTAAGCTGAAAAAGATTTCTTTTGGTTGGCTTTTTTATAATTCATTACGCGTTTTTGAGTTTTCTTACAACAAACTCTGAGAAATAATTAAGGGCTTTCGAAGAATAAGATAATTCATTGAATGGAAAACTCTCATTTGTAAAGTTACCTTTTGTCATGGGATCATCTCTGCAGAAGCATTTTAAGATGCTCTACGGTAGAAAGTATTTAGGTAGAAATGTGGCAAATGCGTATGAATGTAACGTGTGTTTTCCAACAAAAACGTTAAATGCTAGTATTTTCAGAATAAGTAGGGCTGATGGGAAGGTATAGGAGGTCACCGTGACCTCCCAAAACATTTCCTAATTCGGAAAGTTATATTTCATTCGGTAAAATGAAAATGTTCTCTTTTAAAACTTAAATTCGTGGCACCCCTCTTATCAGGTTGTAAAAATGTCGAAAAAAACATTTTTTTTGAAGTCACGTTGAAACTTTTACACGGCACTTGTACTCTTTAATGTAATTAGCATTTTCGTAACTTTGCATCACTCATGTACGGAATTAAAGTTATCTGTCTAGTTATCTAAAAGTATGTAATCTCTTGTTTTCTATTGTAAATAACTTACTTTCAGTCAACATAAGTTTTTCAAGAAAATTAAGTGCTATATCAAAGAACAGCATTTCATCCATAATTAAGCTTCTTGGTGTTGTTTGTAAACAGCTCGAAACGCAATTAAATGCGCTAGAACTATAGATGAAGCTTTGTGCATGCAAACTATATTTTTAAAAATAAATTTGAATGCTTTGTGTCTTAAAAATAAGGTGATACATCATTAATTTACCCTTTTTTCAACCACACTTTGCCGTTTACTCTGTATTTCGCACTGTGATAATTTCATAATTTGCAGAATGCCTCTAAAAATTCAAAAATAAAAGAAAAAATATAAAATATTTAAGAGCTTTTTGAACAAATATATTCTTAAAGTTTTGAAAAACATCCATTTCGTGGACGTTGGCCAAGAATAAGAAATGGAAAGTCTGTGTACATTATTTAAAAGCTTTGGAAACTACAAATAATAAATCTATTGTTAAAAAACTATGTTTTTACAAACGGAATTATGTCTCCATATATTACTTTATTTTTTTTTCTTTATGTAAATTTAACGCAATTCACTGTTCGGTTACTTTGTAAGAATTGCACTTTGCACTGTTAATTACCTTGAATCTTGAATATTCTGACAATTCTTTAGTACGTCTCTTTGTTAACTGAGCAAATTAGCAGATCGTATTCCCTATTCCCCCAATAGTCACAGTCATAAACAGGTTGCCTTGTTAATCCATTGACCCGCAGAAACCATGTAACTCAACTCGTTCGAATGCACTTTCACTCGAGGTCAGAGGCAATTGGCGATGGCATTAAATTGATGATTTAAACTTTAAACCGGAAGCCAGGGTTTTCCGCGGCACATAGCCTTTGGAAATGGCCGTGTCCCCCCCCCCCCCTGGTTTTCCAATTTATGGGAGTGGTTTTCACTGTAAAAAATGGACACGTGTATGGCCTAGTTGGGAAATGGTTGGGTTTTATCACCACACTCTTGGGAAATTTCTTTTTTCTCGTGAGTGAATCTTTTTTTTTTCCTTTTCTCTTTTTGCCTCAAGATCATCCCTTTCCCTTTTCTTTAAATGTGATGTAGAAGAAGATAATGTGTTTTTCTTTATTATTCTCTGAGAACGATATCATGATGCACACGCATTGTCCGTTTTGAAGATGAGAAAACAACTTCCTTGTAAGGGATTAAGAATGAGTGATGGAAGTACTTGGACGTCATATGGGAAAAAAAATATGCATAATATCCGAACGTGATCAAAAACACCTAATGATGAAGAATAGTCCGTATTCGCTTACGTTGATACACTTCCCCTACTCATAAGCGAAGTCAGACTCCCAATCAGCTATCTTCCTAAAACATCGTTGATCTTTAACCCATTAATGTCTGACATTTTTTTTCCAAAGATATTTTGTATACTGGTTACAAAAAGTGTTTAATGGACAGGAGAAATAATAAAAAAAATATCATGTAAAAAATATATTTTTTATTAAGGAAAGAAAAATCTTCCCTTAAGTTACGATAGGCCCCAGAGGGTACATACTTTTTTCACTAATTTTTTTTTCTGCCTACGATATAATATTTAAAAAGACATTTTATGAGAAGAAATAAAATCAGCAATTAACATAAACTGGGAAGCTGGGAATAACTTTGAAAACTTAGCTTTTTTCTTGAGATTGTGAACGATGTAATTTTTAATAAGGATCACATTAAAACTGCTACAGAACACTCTACAATGGCTGCAATCTGTTAAGAACGAATTGAAACAATACCAAGGTACTAATTGAACACTATTATTTGGTTGAAATGTTCATTTTGGGGAAATTCAGACCCTTTTTTGGAGCGTTACCTAAAATGGGACGCTAGGCATTAATGGGTTAAAATTACATAGTTTGTCCAGTCATAAATTATGCTTCGTATAATTGAAGTTAAAAATCAACGTAAATAAAGCACAAATTAAGTAGGAAATACAGAAAATAGCTATTTCAAGGTCTAATTTGTGCTTTATTTACGTTGGTTTTTAACTTCAATTATAGTCCGGCACAAAGCTTATTTGATCATTTTTCATGATGCTTCGCTTAGTTGATTCAGAAACCAATAGCCGTAAGCTTTATGCAACTTTTTTTTGTGAATAGTATTTTTGAATTTACTAAAAATAAAGTACAAATGATGTTTTTAAACTAGTGCTTCTTATTTGGCCTCCCTTATCTTTTCATAAAATTTCGGTGACAATATAAAGGGGAAAAAAAGAAATTATGGAATATATTTGAAGGGTCAGGGGGAAAAACTACGGTAGTCACATTTGATTCATTTTGAGAAAAACGAAATTTAAACTTTACGAACTCATAAACTTCCCCAGTATACTTGTTCTAAAATGACAATAATACATGGACTACGGTGTTTTTTCACGAATATTGCATATACTAAACGAAATTACACTTATTTTTCTAACAGGTGGTAGCATCAGTTTAAATTCAACAAAAAGTGGACTACCGTGGACTACCTTTCCCCCTGACCCTTCATTTGTTTATTCATGTTTGTACCTTAAAGAACTATAAAAAGAAAATGTGTCGAGAAATTTTAAGTTCATAGTCAAGCGTAATCCATTTTATAATAATTTTTATCTGTCTGAAAGTGGAAAGATGATTCTTTTAAGTCGCAAATTGAAAACACGTTGCACACAAGAAAAAACATTCAAAACTTTCAAACTGAACACTGACGACGTCACAGTTTGTAAACATACACCCTTGTGCAAATTAATTGAAACAAAATATTTTTTTCATGACTTTAAAATTATTCCTTTATTCTTCACCGATTATGCTAAAATTAGTAAAAATATGGATGAGATACTTAAATCCTTTACCTATCATCAATTTCCAGTAATCAGAAGCTTATCTACTGTTCAAAGCACCTTATTGTACCGGTCGGCCAGTCTATCGGTTAATGAAGAAACAACTCCTGACTCCACCAATGAAAAAAAATCGCTATTTGTGAGTGTTAACAAAATGAATTGAGCAGCTAAATATTTGAGGAAACGACTATTTAGTGACAAATATCATTTCATTATCTAAGGTCAACAAACTCAAGACGTACGGAGATCTTCAGGTAAAAGAATTCAGGTTTACCACATGAAACATTTGTAAATCACCCTAAAAAGATGTTTTGGGGTTGTCTCGGTTACAGTGGGGTTGGTTCCTTGAAGAATGTTGATAGTATGATGTATTCTGAGAAATCTATTGCTATTCTGGAAAAAAATGCTTCACTAGTGCTGAAGGAACGATACCCACATGAAGCGGTATTTTTCCAGCAGGATTTAGCCCCTTGCCATGCATCCAAATGACCAAGAAATTCATGTCTGAGAACCAAATTGAGACATCTAAATAGCCTTAACTCTCCTGATATCAATCCAATCGAGAATCTTTGGGCTACATGCAAAAATCGACTACTGCATGAGGACTGTTCAACTATGGAGAAGCTAATCACTGAGCTAATTCATAGACACACATATTACAAATGAGAGTACAAAATTGATAGATTCCATGGCGAATCGTGTCCAAATGTTTACAAAGAGTTGTAGACATCATATTATGTTATAAAAACTTTTGGTTTTATATAAATTTAAACAAAATAGTTATTTTCTTAGTTTTCTCAATTTTTCGAGTTTGTTTCAATTAATTTGCACAAGGGTGTAGAAGTGAACTATTTAAAACGTCAATTGATAGTATGTGCCACGTATTTGGCAACATAAGCTGGGGGTCCAAGTTAAGGGGGTAGAGAGCAACTTTGGCGATCTTTCTCTGCTACGTTTTTAAAAAATAATTATCAATATATTGCACATTGCCGATTCTTAAGAAGATGAATAGATATAAATAAATGTAAATGTTTTTAAATGTAGAGAGACAGCTACAGTAGACAATATAGAAATGTAGTGTTACAGATAATCAAATGTAAACTGTCAGACCTAATGTGGTGGAAAGCTTGGCCGGATAGCAACAAATTCGGATAGGCCAGAAATCCTAAAATATTTGCTAATTTTCTACCCATTTAGTATAGTTACGTTAACTCAATTGCAAAATGCTGCTTAGCTTATAAAATTAAACTTTTTTTAAAAATAATTAAGCTTTTTCTCACTAAATGTTTTTAAATATGGGTTCCCTGATCTGTATTTACAAAGATTCACTTCACGCTCTCAAAGTTCAATTATTTGTGCTAGTTTTTATATTTTTTAAAGTTTATTTAAAAAGAGTGTTAACTTTTGATTAGTGTTTCCACAGCTATTGTGAGTATTAAAATTAATTGCATTCTGGTATATCAAATGTAACCCCTTATAAGATAGAAAATTTTTTAATGGAATGTCGTGAGCCTGGTCGTCAAAAGTCTACTGAACAACGAAAAATTAAGGGGAGGGGGAGGGGGGAAGGGGAGGGGAGGGATATATTAAGATAATGTTATATACAATGGGAATTTTTTTATCCGAGTGTGTGTTGTCCGGAAAAATCCAAAAATGGTTATTAATTCCTAATTTATTCAAAAAAACACCCTAGAAGAATTTCTGAATTAATAAGCTAAGATACATGAAATTTAGTTAGATATGTGGCAAAATCAAATACTTATAGCAGTATGAAATATTTATTAGTACAGGGTGACAAGAAATAACTTGGACACACGTCGTAAATTATAACTTTGTTGCTAATGAAAATATTGCGACCAAACTTCAATGTATGTATGAATACATTATTCTGTCTGATATATTTAAACGTTTTCAAATTGTCTACCGTTAGTATTAATAGAGCTTTAGACATGTCACAAAATTTTCGGCTACGGACCGCAACTCACTCATTGATATTTTATCCCTTTCCTTCCATAAGGATTTTTGTAGCGATGCCATAGTTTTATGAGGTTTAGTACGCTCCCTTGTCTCCAAGATAAACTAAACAGAATAATCCCATTGGGTTCAAATCTGGGGCATACGGGGGCCATTCCTGAGCTCCAGTGGAATTCGTAAAATGTGTCTTGCATCAATCTTGAGTGTCTTTAGCTCTGTATACAAGTGAAAAATCCTGTTGGAAGGATAATCTTTGGTTTTCAAAGAACTTCTGCAACCAAGGTAAGACAGCGTCTTCCAAAATGGGCTTGCAATAGGTTTGCTGATTATTTTTTATCCCTTGATCAACAAAAACAAGTGGTGTTTTCCCACTAGCACATATTCCACCCTAAGCCATTGCAGATGGGGGTCGTTGATGCCGAAAACAATTTAAGAAGTTCCAGGTATTTCTGCTGACCAAACTCTATCATTATGGCCATTTGGAGCTTGCTCAATTAAGAACAGTTTTTCATCTGTGAAGACCAATGTTTTCCAATGACCATCTACGGCCCGCTTTATCAGTTCTTTCCTTTTTTGAAGTCTTGTGCTTTTGTTCTTTGCTGTTAGCTTTTGAGCCTCTTTCTTTTTGTAAGGAGAAGACCAAGCTCAACTATTACCATCAAACAAGTGGTTTCTGTATTGATTTTCACCCCTGTAGCAAACTTTCTCATTGAAATCCTAGGATTTTGTTAAACTCGCGTTTTCACCACCTTCTGGTCGCTGGATGTGTTAACTGTGCGTTTTCTTCTTCTTCCTGACCTGTCATCATCATGTTCGAGTGTTTTTTAACCTTTTAATAGTATAGGAAACCGTGTGCTTAGCCACTTATAACCGTTGAACAATTTCACATTTTTTCGTTTCTTGCTCATGTATTTCAAGTATGGCAGATCGTTTGCGAACCATAATGGTTCTCCCAACTAACTCACTTTCACCTATTTAGTAGCTTTCTAGGATCGATTTCCTATCACAATATCATTGAAAATTCAGTGGCATTTATAGATATTTAGTTTGAAACTTCGTCCAAGTTATTTCTTGTCACCCTGTAAATATGAAAGCAAAATGCAGCTATTTGTTTCTAAAAATAGTTATTTATAGAACAAGTATCTATTCTCAAAATTTTAATTAAGTAACTAATATTCGTGAAGTAATACATTTATTCTACCTTCATAATAAAAGATGAAAATGACTTTTCTTTATGTTTGATAGCAGTTTTATGAACATCATGTTGAATTCAAATTTGAATTATTTTTTGTTGATTTCAAGTTTTCAATTCTTTGAATAACTTACTCTAATTACCTTTTTTTCTTTTCAGGTGAGTACAGATTTTAAATTCGATTTATTTTACAAAAGTTTGGTAAGTCTTATTTTGTTCTTTTTGCAGTGTGATCTTTTCTACTTTCTTATGTTGATGCTATTGAACAGATTAGGTTTTATATACTTAGTTCTAGTTGGAAATGTTGTGGTGCTATATGGCACCCAACAAATAACTTAATCCATTAAACCGCAGTTAAATCCAATTTTATAACGTAACACATTTATCTAGTTATATTTGTGAGATGATATTTGATGGCTCCTTAGTTCCGATTTGGTTGAAGCTTCTGAAAATGCATTTTAAAACAATTAGCAAGTTACGCGTTTTGTTCGTTACATACCCGGCAGCAAGTATATTTTAAGCGAATCAAATATGAGAATAAATAACTCAGTTTTCTTCACTTACTCATGGTTATTGTGTTTAACTGTACATATGATCAAATTTTACTTTTTTTAATGTGCAAATAATTCTAGATATCCACGAACAGAAAGGTAAGATCGCTATACAATGCATATTTTGAAGGAGTACTTTCTTTGCTCACTTATGATCTTCAAAAATTAGTCGGTTTTCAATAAAAGTATAGTTTTATTCGTTTTTGTCACTCTGCTATTTCTTGTTGCTAATTTATGGAAAAGGGATGCTATGACTTGGAAATTTTTTGCTGAGTTCAGTTGAGCGGTGAAAATGTATACTAATGAGTTTATTTACTACCTTATGCGTTCAGGTTCAGAGTAATGTAAAACTACTAAACTTCACAGTTATTTTACTTCTTTGAAAAATAGAGGAAAAGCGATTTATTTTATTTTACCCCCCTCCTCCTTATAACTGATAAAAATATAGATTGACCAATAAGTTCGAAAGTATATACTTCCGTGCTGAACACAAAAGTCATATCTGCACCCTTAAATAAAATTAAGGTACTGTCACAAGGTTGCTCTTTTTCACATGACATATTATATACCTATAAACATCATTTCATGGTTGATTATGAGTGGGGACTATTTTTAAAAAAATTCTCAAGTGGAATCTGAATTAAATATATGGATTCAAAAAAATTCAAACAGCAGTTTCTACTTTTGAGCTCAGCTGCAGGTACGACATTTGTGTTTAGCAAGGCAGCTTTGTTATAAGATTTTCGTGATGTGCAATTTAAGTGAAAAAAACTAGTTGCTGCATTTTCAAAAGTGAATTTCAGCGTGTCGTGGTTGTAAGTTGTATTTCAAATCTCAAAGCTTGTAAACTTCTAATGGTGCTGCCATCTGGTAATATTTTGCAAAGTTAGATTTTTAACCGCTTATTTGTATGTTTATTGAAGGGGTTTGGTTATTATATATTATCTTAATCCCAATCGAGGAAAGAAAAAAAAAGATTAATGAGTTAAGTATGAATTTTTTTATACTATTTTAAGCGAAAAGCTGTCCAAATGGAAAAATTGATTTACGTGAAAGCACACTGAAGTCGTGACAGAACATTATGCAGTTCCATACTTTTGCTTTCCTTAATGCACATAATATAAATTACTTAACACAAATGAATCTGCTTTTCGCTAGAGCAAAATCCATCCGCCTTTAACTGCTGCACTTGTACACAATTTTTCGCCAACTCCCCCTTTTGCTGAGCACAAATGAAACCAACAGTAGTTAGCTGCCATATTAAATAGTATTTTCAAAAATAATATACTTAGTATGTATTAAAATTGAATGTTTACCCATGTGAGTTGTTTGTAAATTTTCATATACGCCATCCCGTAATTTGCCAAATTTAACATTATTGAATATGTACAGAGGAATTGCGTATTTAGAAAAAAAAATAATTGCCTAATTAAAAATTCTGCGAAAAAAAAGCAATTAAAACGAAAATTCGGATTTTGATTTCTCTTGCCTTCTGAGGTTCACAAGTTTTTATTCTCATTTAAGTGCTCGTGGCACTCCTTTAAGCGTGCAAGCAACATATTTTATGTTTTTGTGTTACACATAAAATTAATCACGGAAAAAGTGTTAAAGTCTAATCTTCGCTACTTTGTAAGACATTCAATTCTTTCTTTTCGAGAGTTCTATTGGAACCAATCATGAAATTTGGAACCGGATTTCGCCTCCTAATATTTCAAATCGTATTACCTCATGCTGCATATCCTATTGACATACTTTTGTGGAATAACAAATCACAGCAGGAGACCCAGCTGGTTGCATCTTCGAAAGACATCAACCTTACTTTTAGCTTGGATTGATACATTGATACGGGTGAAGATGTTATTAATTAATTCTCGGAATTAAACTCCTTTAAGCCGATGGCATCAATAATTTCAAACAGAGCAAAGAGGATGCATTTGGGATTTTATTGGTTTAAATCGGTTGTTTTTAAAGCTTTGCAAACACACATGAAAGAAGCAAATCCTACTTGTAGAATATTAATCAAAATTATATTGAAAATGGATTAATACGTTAGAGTTATTTCATGCAAAGGCAATGAGGAAATTATTGTATTTTTAGTTGAAGGTTTTAATAAAATGAATGCCGATTGATTTTAATCCGTATGTCTGATGTTACCAAACTTTTTCCACTATAAAGCAGTGGGTAACCGCCCCTAAGCAAGGGCAGGAACATGCAATACACTGCCAACTCGTTCATTTCGATCCATGGACTGCAGTTTTGGGCTTATTATGCCTTCATCAGCATGGAATACGAAAATAAACGAGTTGGAGGCAAAAATCCTCTTATATAGCAAAGAGAGCCGAGAAAAAAAAAAAAAAAAAAAAACTAGTTGCTAATGGAAAATTAGAATACCAGCGAGGCATAGGAGAGAGCAAAATGAAAGAGTTGGCGGTGTATTGCATTTTTGCACTATGTTTGGTAAATGGTTTTTCTTTTTAAACAAACTGCCAAACTCTATCCTTATTGCAGCTTGGGTGATTTTGTACAGTGTGAGATTAATTTTGCAACTCTTCCTACTTTTTGGTACAATGGAATCTCACAAATCGAAACCCATCGGCTCCAAGCCCTGTTCGAATTTCAGAATGTTCAGATTTACTCAGTGTCCGATTTAAACTTTTGATATTAGTTCAATAGTAATCTGAAATGCTTTGTTTTAAGTTAGTAATAAAGCAATTTTACTCTTCATAAAGTATGAGTGCTACATCTATGCTATTGCTGCAACACTATGTCATCAATTCAGTTTCAATTTGTTCCCCTTTCTTCAAGAGTATGCCTTTTTGTGTCTAATTTGGTGTTTTCTTTTTATCTCTGATTCTGTCTTGTCTGTGTGTCGTTATTTGTGTTTCTGGTTTTAGTCAAAATTATTTGAGAATTCTTTCGCCTTATTATTTAAAATTTTGAACCTCGTATATGTTCCTTTCAGAAAGGTTTTTAAAATTTTAGAAGTTTTACATCCGTTCTATTTAAGATAGTTTTAGTTTTGACATCTTTTCATTTGATTTTACAGTACTATCGTTTTGCTCAGTATAGCCTATGAAAGCTCTTGCGCCAATAAATAAATAAATAAATACATAAATAAATTTTGTGTTGACAACGAAATATTACCGAATTCAGTTTAACATAAGATTTATAGAATTAGGGTGTATCGATTTTTTTTTTTTGGTATCAAATTTCCAATTGCGCAGAAAACGTTGGTTCATGTTATTCCTAGTATGTGTGCAAATGTTCTTTTGATCTGATTTGTTATATTCAGTTGCCTTTGGAGCCGTTTTTTATGCAAAATTCGCATGTTAAACATTCGTCTAATTTATGAAACAACAAATTCATCTAATACGAGAGACGTATCTAAAGGGAGGAATTTGGGGATACAGTCGAACCTGTTTGTTTCGAACCTGCCTATCTCGAAAACCTCTCTTTGTCGAAATTTTCCAATTGCCCTGCTTTTACAGCATAAATTTAATGTTTTTTCTCATGTTTAACTGGAATGATTTTTTCCGAAAACCTCTATATCTCGAATTTCGACGACTCTTATTTTTGAATTTCATCTCCAGCCACCTTTATAAACGGTATAACTTGGAGACAAAAATCACCTTTTGCACTCATTCAAAGACTATGTTCGAATTTAAAGGTATGCAATAACTTGCGACTGATATAGTCATCACAATTAGTAAAACGTATGGACTCACAACATGTCGTACAGTAAAATATTCAACAATATCAATGCAAAACAATCTATTAAGTATTTGACTTTGTTCCAATTGCTTATTTTTGTAAATTTTATCGCAACCTCTGTGTCTCGAAACCTCCGTGTCTCGATTTTTTCTTCTGTCCCATGAAATTCGAGATAGACAGGTTAGACTGCATATCCTTTGCAAAAATCCAGACAGTTATCTTTTTTGACCATAGAAAAAAACTGAAACAGCTCATATTCCCCTGTCCTTCCACTTTCGAAATATTTGTTAATATATATAATGAGTATTATACGAAAAATGTAATTATATTTTATATATAACTGTCTAACATTTCCTTTAAAATAATAGTAGGAGAATGTCGGGCAAAGTAAAATAGCTAAGTTTTCCCGCCTGTTTCAAAATGAACAAATTGGAAATTTGTTCTGAAAATCCGTGTACATAAAGAAGGAAGATTGTATTTTGTAGAACAACATTTGTCCATACGTTATTTTTCATTTTTCGCGGTAATTTTGCACCTTCAAAGGAAAAAAAAAAGTAGAAATTTTTCATCTCAAAAAAACATGGGCAAGTGAAAAATACAAATTTATTTTAATGATACATTTTTTATTCAATGAATTACAGTAATTTTCATCAAATGAATTCGTAAATAAACGAATAAATTAATCATTAAGGAAAAGTTAAAAGAATAAATAAATGAACAAATAAATAAATTAATTAATATGAGAAAAATAAATAAGGGAATGAAATGGATAATGAATAATAAAATGAATGAATAAATGAGTGAAATTATGAGTAAAATAATGTGAATAAATTAATAAATGAAGAAATACGTACGTGATTTAAGTAAATAAATGTATAAGCAAACAAAATGAACTATTTCACTTTGCCCCATCCACTTTGCCCCGCGTACGCTTGACAAATTACATTAAGCATTTAAAATCAAAACATGCCTAATATGAACAAAAGAAGGACCGCACTGGACACTAGTAGATCTTAATTAATAGTTAAATGATAATTACAAAAATTTTATCAATTTATGATAACAAGAAATATTTTTGAAAAAGCAAGAATATTACAATGAAGGTATCCAATTTTAAAAATGATTTGTATATTTTTTTTTTCGATGATCTTTGGAGCTATTTGTTTTTTGACAGGAATCAAATAGAGAATATCAGAAGAGATAGAGTATCAAATAGAGAATCTAGGAACTTCGTCAAAATATTGCTAGATAGGTGGTGCTGCAACCGTTGAAAATATTCTGCCATATCATTTTGCCCCGCTATTTCACTGTACCCTAATATAATATTTCCTGGATGCTTAGTATTGCATTAACAGAAAATTTTCAAACATAGCATCATTTAGCAGCAGACGGGGAGTAGGAATCTTAAAATTAAGAAAAATGTTAAAGATGTGGAAACTATTGAACAGGGATAACAATACTTATGCATCAACTCTAAAATTAATTTAAACTGAAAATTCATCTTTAAAATTGCTTAACTAACTTTTTATTTAATGGAAAATGTTTAGCTCCTAAAGCCCTCCCCTTCAGGCTACAGTGGACAAATAAAATTGATTTTTTTCAATTATTGATTTATATGTCTAAAACTTTGTGTGCTTGTATTATTGTATAATTACGACACCTAAAAGCATAAAAAACACAAATTAGTGCAAAAACAATGAATACTTTTTTTCAAATTTCAAATTTAAATATTTTTTTAACAAAATTTCAAAATGTTCCAGGCGTCACAAATTTTTTTCAAACTTTGAATTTCCACTTAATTTCCAATCATTAGGCATGATGGCACAAAACAATGCATTATATGCAATGTTTTATGAGATAGTTTATAAAAGATGGCTGAGAAGAAAAATTTTCAGTTGAAAAAATCATATAAATTTTCATTTTCAGCGATCTTTTATAAACTATCACATTAAACATTGCATGTAATGCGTTGTTTTATGCAATCATGCCTAATGATTGAAAATTAAGTGGAAATTCAAAGTTTGAAAAAAAATTGCGACGCCTGGAACATTTTGAAATTTTGTTAAAAAAATATTTAAATTTGAAATTTGAAAAAAAGTATTCATTGTTTTTGCACTAATTACTGTTTTTTATGCTTTTAGATGTAGTAAATATACAATAATACAAACACACAAAGTTTTAGACATATTAATCAATAATTGAAAAAAATCAATTTTATTTGTCCACTGTAGCCTAAGTACTGACTTGCTTTATAGCTTTGTTTCAATTGTTATGTTGGTTAAATGAATTTATATCCCTGTGTATTTACAAAGAGTAATTTATAGTAGGAGTAAATATATACAGAATATCAATGGAAAAACTTTTACCATTGCTGTATAGGAATATGTCGAAAGTCAGAGTTGACGGTTAAATGACCTGACGGATTGAACTCTTTCGTGAGCCAGTTTCAAAAGATATTGACAGATATAGTTAAAAATAACTATTTAAAAACCTCTGGTGTCTCGTGCGTAAAAATAATTAAAGGAAATAAGATACGTATTGAAGTTAGAATCAGGATATTTGAATTTCCTTATTCTAATTTCTATGCATGAATTTTGAAATCTGAAATGGGGAAACAATGTGTAAAAGTGGTTGACAATAAACAATACCTTACAATTATCCTTTTTATGAGTCTTTTTTTACTCGGATTATTTCAATCCTAGGCAATTATCCTTTCTAGAAAACATTTTCGCAGTGAAAATTTGAAATCGATTTCCCACGTGGTAATTCTCTCGTAGAATGATTTTCTTTTTGAGTGTGGAATGTGTTTGTTTACTTAATAGTTTTGGTTTTCGTCAACATGGATCCGATTGATTTGCTATGCTCGACTTCAATTGCTCAAATATTTTACCAAAGAAACATTTCATGTGTTTGACTTTGGTACGTTATACTATAAAGTTAAATGCATTCTACAACTTTGATAATTAGTTCCTGAATTAATGCACTGCAAAAAATAAACGGTTGTTTTTACAGTATAATACTGGCAGCAGAGGTTCCAGGTTAAAACTGTAAAATAACACTAATAAACTGTAAAACTAGCATTTTTACAGTTTATGGCAGCAGAGGTTTCAGTTTAAAACTAAAATGCACAGTAATAAACTGTGAAACTTGTAATCTTACAGTTTATTACAGTAAAATGGCTATCCTTACATAGGACTGTCCTTAATGATGCTATACCTTTCTTCAACATTTTGACCCCCTTCCCCTCTTTGTCGCATGCCGCGCTTTTTGTTATTAATTACATAAAAAATAACAGGCAAAGTTCAAGATTACGGGAATAATGTGCAAAAGAATACGTGGAAATATCACATGTGTACAACCGGTCTGAACATAAGACATAGAACACAAGATCATAGATTTAGATTCAAACTTTTTAATTATTAAAAAAAAATCGGACTGAGCTTTATAGTGCTCGTCTGGTTAAGTTGACCTCCAAAATTGACTATGTTTACCCCATTTTTAGGTAATAGGAATAGGTAATTGGCGCTGAATTGAGTGGGTTACTTTCTTTGTTCTCTGTCAAAATTATTCCAACTCAAATCCGCGGAAATTACCCTGTCCTATTACTCGAGAAAGAAGCTAACATTGTCAATGTCGGAGGTCAACTTACCAGAGGAACACTATACTCAGTCCAAGCGTTCAAATTGCTATATGGAAGCAGCGGAAAAATTGCTCAACTTTTAAGATGTATTTCTTTTCACCGACTAAATTGCCGGTTGCATGTAAATCTTTGAAAGAGGCGCTCTCCGAGTTACAGCAAGAGTCCCTTAAGTAATGCAAAAGCAAGTTTTTACCTTTTAATGAAATAATGCGGACTGAACAGTGAATGAACAGGGGGCAATTAAAAAACAAGAAGTTCTGTCAAGAACTAAACGAGCCTACTTTCCCGTACATCGACATCGGCATTCTAGCATCTGATCATTATTCTCTTGATTATCTAAGACTAAAAATTATGTCAAACATACCTTTTTAGCACTTGAAGCTGATTTCTAAAAGCAAAATATACCCCTCTCATCAGATGAAATAGACACATAAAAAGTAAATAAATGAATAAATAAAGTTTTGTCGCACCTTTTAAAGAATGTAACTGTTACAGTTCTTCCGTAGAAAAATTCCTCAATTGTTTTCAAAAAAAAAATTAAAAGTACAAAGTACATCAAAACACATTTTATCGAAGAAAGAAAAAAAAAAGAGAAAAAAACTCGTCCGTTGATAAAATGTCTCGAATTTCACTTTTAATCCGTTGCCAGTTGTTAAATATAAATAAAGAATAAAATGCCCTCGTGAATGAAACATTTTTGTTACAAAAAAAATCGTCTGCCAAAAAAAAAAAAAAAATAATAATAAATTCAATAAAACAAATGAATAAATAAACAAAAAATCGTCTGCACAGTCAGTCATTTTTTTTCGAACTGTTTACTCAAAAGTTATTAGGGGTGACAGCTTGCTTGAGCGGTTCAATGTTGAACGAAAAATTGTACAAATCGGAAATGTAAATACGGGAATGAAGTATCATTGAAAAGTTCTTTCCAACAAAAAAAAGTTTGTTCAAATCGGACTGTTCATTAAAAAGTTAGTATCGCGGGACCGGTTGTTTGAACGGCTCAAATTTGAACCAAAAATTGTTCAAATCAAAAAATCAAATATGGGAATGAGCTGTACTTGCCGAGATCTTTCCAACAAAAAAAAGTTTGTCCAAATCGGACTGTTCATTCAAAAGTTATTAGGGGGGGACAGACAGACCGACCGACCGACCGACCGACTGACCGACCGACACACAAATTCCCCATCTCAATACCCTACTTTCAAATTTTTAATTTTTCGATATTCATCTTACCTTTTTATTTTTTTCACTTGGCGATATTTTTTTTGACTTGGCGATATTTTTTAACTTGGCGATATTTTTTTGAACTTGGCGATATTTTTTAGATGCATTAAGCTACTTTTAATACTTTTTTCGTCTTTCTTTTATTTTTAACGGGAAAGTAGGCTAAAAAGGAAAACAGTAGGAATAAGGTTTCAAAATTTTTTTCTTAGATGAATTGAAGTCCGAAAATGACGTCGAAAAATCAAATACAGGGTATTGACAAAGTTTGCCTCGTTTTTGCTTAATACATTGGCGCTGAGTTGAGTTGGGTTTCTCTCGTTTTCGTTTCTCAAAAGTAATCGAACTCAAATTTGCCGAAATTACCCTTTATTACTATCCGATAAAGAGGTTATTTTTATAACAAAATCGTTTTTTTTTGGCTTTAGCCAAGAGGTGTATAACACAACCCAGGGGCTCTTATTTTTTTCTAAATCACGGCACACTTCAAGAAATTAGAACTTTTCTCAGTAGGCTCCCTAATCAGTACCGGATCTCTCATTTTTCCTTGTCAGAGCAAAAATTTGCAACTATCTCTCTTTCCCATCTTCCTTTAAGCGTTAATATCTAGAAATCTAATATCTACAGAGAGGAAAACACGGAAACAAAATTATTTTGCCGCCCCCCCCCCCTCAGAAGATGCCGCTAGGAGCAAGGGCCCCGGCTAGATCCGGCACTGACTCGAGTCCATCTCTGTTATCCATGGACATATGGCGCCACCCACCGTCTCTACTTGCTTTACACTAGGGTTCAGTAAAACGCAGTTTGAGAATCCATATTTAACCTATCGCCTTTATGATGCAATGTAGTAATTTTGAGGCTTTGTGCCATTCTAATTGTCCTATCAGCAATCAATTTAAAATGAGCTTACAAAACCAAAATCGACTTACCTCTAGCTTTTGCTTCAAATGATCACTTAAATCAAACGTATATCATCCCTGTATGGATCACCAGCAACTCTTAACTACAAAGGAATGCTCATTCACCGTCCAATAAACCGAATGAACTGAATGACCGTAGAAAGTAAGTCTGCTTGATCGGGTTGCGTGTTGAGTGAAGTTGAGGTGAAAAAAGGAATCATTTCCAGAGATAAATAAAAAGAAACTGAAATGTGCGTCGACCTTCTTTTTCTTCGCGCTCTATTTGAGACAGGTATCTGATTCTATTTATAATTTTGGCGGGGTTTTTGTTTGTCTTTTCTTTTTTTTTTTTTCATATCGGTATTGTACTACCGTTTGTTTATCCTGAAGTTCATTGTCGCAGTTGATAGTCTTACTTTATGAAAGTTCTTTACCTTTGAATTTCCATCGGCTTTGTGAAAAATATGGATGCTTTCTATTTTATATTTTTATTTTAATGGGGTTATTATAATAGGGTGGTTCGTTTTATGTTAACAAAGGCCTGATTTGGCTTTTCTGTGCCAAACTTAGTTTTATGTCGAGATACGTATATTTTCACTGCTTTTCCTAGAACTTGCTTTCTTGGTATCTTTCTGAATATGAGGTATCAAATCAGACAAAAACAGAAGACCTCTCATTTTCTTACTACTTCAGCTGTGCTGGATTTATGATTTTTCTGAGGAGGAGGAAAAATTGAAACTGCTCTCCTAACCCATCTTCCTTTAAATTTATACGTCAAGTTTTAACGAAAAAAGAAAAAATAAGGGGTGCATTTGCCGCTCCTCAGAAGTTGCTTTCCCTGAATACAAAAATGCTTTTATAAGTTAAGCTCACCAAGCTGGATGATTTAAATCAACAAATTAACAGTGAAAAAAAGCTGTTTAATGACACAGTAATTTTTTAGAGCTTATTTTGCCGTATCAAATATATATATATTTTTAAGTTACCAGTTCAAATTACGGACCCTTTTGTTTTATTTAGTTATACCTCGGGTGTTGTTCTTTCACAACTGTCACGAAAATTTGTTTTTTCGCAGCGACAGTAATGTAGCTTAAAAAATGCGTTTAATTAATTTAGTTTCATATGTTCTAAAGTTATTTAATTAGGTTCCCTGCACTTATTCTTATTTAATTCGTTTATTTCAATGTACAGGAAAGTCCAAAAAAAAAAAAAAAAAAAAACGCACGATAAAAAGTAAGCGATCTTTGTGTGAAATAGATAACACGCAAAAACCTGAAGCCTCTTTTATTGAATAAAGATAGGAATGACATTTTATTTGCAGGCGACTCTATTTAAACTCGCAACGTCCTATACAGAAGCTCTCCGGCATATTTTTTTGTTGACATTTTTGTAAAATTGTAGTACTAATGCTTAGGAAATGAGTATTACTTTAGTTCTAAAGATAGCCAATTGAAATTCTATGTATTTTTCAAGTTATTTGTGCTTTTCTGATAAATCAAGATCGAGGACATGTCCCTTGCTGTATTACTAGGCAGGGGACTGTGTATTTTCACTTAGTTGCATAATATTTTCAAATATTTGTGACATAATTCGTTACGAAACTACTGATAAACTCAGACACAAAATCATAGAAATAATAAATAGTTTGTTAATTTACCTTACTAAACCAGGTGTGGTAAACACAGGTCTGTCATTTCAAGTTTTTCCATTGCGGGGGGGGGTGGAGAAGGGGGACAAGAGTGCAAACACAATGCAATTTCATCGGAAAACAACGAAAATCACTCCCACTAATATTTAAATCATGTAAATGCATTGATTTCTCTAGGCCTGGGGGGAGGGGGGCAATTGGTATACGCCCAAAATGTCTCGGCCGAAATGTCGCGGGCCAAAATGTCGCCGAGCCAAAATGTCGCGGGCTAAAATGTCGCGGGCAAAAATGTCGCCGGTCCAAAATGTCGCCGAGCCAAAATGTCGCGGGCTAAAATGTCGCGGGCCAAAATGTCGCCGGTCCAAAATGTCGCGGAGCCAAAATGTCGCGGGCTAAAATGTCGCGGGCAAAAAATGTCGCCGATCCAAAATGTCGCCGAGCCAAAATGTCGCGGGCTAAAATGTCGCGGGGCAAAATGTCGCCGGTCCAAAATGTCGCCGAGCCAAAATGTCACGGGCTAAAATGTCGCGGGCCAAAATGTCGCCGAGCCAAAATATCGCGGGCTAAAATGTCGCCGGTCAAAAATGTCGCCGGGCCAAAATGTCGCCGGTCCAAAATGTCGCCGGTCCAAAATGTCGCCGGTCCAAAATGTCGCCGGTCAAAAATGTCGCGGGCCAAAATGTCGCCAGTTCAAATGTCGTCAGACAAAAATGTAGAAGGTCCGATATTGATACAGTTAGTATCAAAAATTAAAATATATGAAAAGGCTTTTTTACACGGAATTAGCAAAAAATTGCTAATTGCTGTTGATGAACGTGTGCGTTAACAATAGTATGGACTAAAATTTTTGAAAATACTAAAAAAAATTTACCCTTTCGGCTTGTAACTGTTTCGAGCGCTTTCCAAGAAACAAATAGTTTTCAAACAAGCGTACGTTATTTATTTACAATAGCTTATTTCACCGTAACTCGCTATCTACCAACTTAAAAACGAATAGATTAGCAGCCCAAGCCAAGTTTAATTGATATTGAAAGGAAAATTTGTGTGTTAAAAAAGAAGTTGAAGAACAGTGAAATGAATAAGACAGATATACAATGTTTGAAACTTGGTTTCTGTTAAAATTTCTTACATGATCGAAAGCAAGTCTATATTATTTAAATAATAGAGGTCTTTTTATTTTCTTCTTCATAAAATGTGTAAAAGAAAGTATTGGATCAGAGAAAAATTGTCAATTTGGAAGAATTTACACTTTCTGACGTGTGAGGAATTCAATTTTATCGTTTATTTTTTTAAGGGAAAATGTGTAAGTGTGTATCTGCGTGACCCATTTTTTGGGGGCGACTCTACCCCAAAACTTAGTGCGTGAATTAGAATGAAATTTGGTACATACATGTACCAACCAATATGTGATTCAGTGCTGATTGGTTTTTGCCGCCAGTTCTTCCAAGTTTTTACATGCAAGAATGTAATGGAACGTTTTCAGCATAGCGTGATTAATGTCAGAAGAAGGTTCAGACGAAATAAAATAAAAATTGGCCCATAGGAAGCCTTCAGAAGATACGCCACATCATCGAGGAAGCAGAGCAATTGAACTTTTTATTTTTCATTATTTGTGAGTGATGTATATCAAGAAGTAATGCAAGTATTCAGACAAAATTTGTTTGTAGAATGGTCTTAAAGGGAGAGATGCTTATTCATTTCTGGCGTTAATCAGCTCAGACATGGTTCTGTACCTTCGTTACAATCAGTATTTAAATGTGGAGTTGAATATAATACCATTTTTTCTCTTGACATTTCACCTCCCCTTCCACCACTCAGTTGTTACAAAGAAAGCAATAATTCCATGAACTAATTTGATTTCAAACGTCCTCAAACAACTCTTAAAGAAAATGTTCTATAAGAAAATTGCCGGCTACGTGGTGATTAAACAGTGTTCCGTTTTTGCAAAAAAAAAATGCCTTTACAGCAAATTTATTTGTCTAATTTCTTTGTGTGAAAAAAAAAGAAATAATCCTAAATATAGTTTAAAAAAACTAAAAAATACGCTTTTAGAGTAAATCAAATTCAAAAGAAGATTTTGAAAACTGTTGAATATCCGCTAAGTTTACATGCATTTATAATATGCATTTTGTGGACGATCGATGCCCCAACTCAGAACTAATGTCAAATGCACTTATTATACATCAACATGCAATATAGTTTAGCCTTTAGTAATAATAATGGTATTAAACATATTACTTTTATACGTTTGTAAAGAACGTGGATTTTATTTTTGACTCAGAGTTACATACATACAAACGAACAAACAAAAAAACCTACTTGTGAAACTAGTAAAAGCGTATTAAAAAAGGAAGAAATTTAGCGTCCCTGGGCCCTAAGTACAGCCCTGAAAAAACTATGGCATTACTTTGGTACTGAAATAATTTAAGCTTTAGAAGAAATCAATTTAGTTACATTTTTGTTAATAACTTAAGCTAATTTTCTAAGCTGCTACGTTTAAAAAAAGCTACTAAACAGGCGTATTTATCATATCGTGACAAGCTTATTAGTAAAATTGAGCTACATAATTCTGTACCTCAGAACCAGACTAACGTAAGTCCATTTTCGTCATTTTTCGGTAGAGGGGAAAAACGATTGTCGAATACATCGTTTTTCCCCTCTACTGAAAAATGACGAAAATGGACTTACGTTAGTCTGGTTCTGAGGTACAGAATTAAGCTGCATTGAATTTGTGAATTACTGGAAACATTCAATCTGTACTATACACTTACGTCATTTTGGAACGGATATATTTTGGACCGGCGACATTTTTGACAGGTGACATTCTGGACCGGCGACATTTTTGACCGGCGACATTCTGGACCGGCGACATTCTGGACCGGCGACATTCTGGACCGGCGACATTTTGGCCCGGCGACATTTTAGACCGGCGACATTTTGGCCCGGCGACATTTTCGACCGGCGACATTTTGGCCCGGCGACATTTTTGACCGGCGACATTTTTGGACGGCGACATTTTGACCACGCGACATTTTGGCCCGCGACATTTTTGGCAGGCGACATTTTGGACCGGCGACATGTTGGCCCGTGACATTTTGGCTCGGCGACATTTTGGACCGGCGACATTTTTGCCCGCGACATTTAGCCCGCGACATTTTGGACCGGCGACATTTTCGCCCGCGACATTTTAGCCCGCGACATTTTGGTTCGGCGACATTTTGGACCGGCGACATTTTTGCCCGCGACATTTTAGCCCGCGACATTTTGGCTCGGCGACATTTTGGCCGCGACATTTTGGCCCGCGACATTTCGGCCGCGACATTTTGGCCCGCGACATTTCGGCCGCGACATTTTGACCCCAAACCGGGGCAATTGACCCCCTGCCACCCCTAAATGATGGGCATGGGTTAGCATTACTTTTGCTAAAACTCCTCCCTCCAAATAGTTGCCATTTCTTCGACTTTGTCCTGCAAACTTTGTGTTATGAAAATCTGTTAGAGAGTTATAGCAAATTATTTTGCATATTTAAGGGTTTGGGAATATTATGATTGCTCTTTCACATATTTAACATTTGTGAGACAAAACTTGCAATACTTGTTTCTCCGGTGAAGGCAGTGTTGTAGTTGCATTGGTAGTTTGTTTTAATAAGCCTTCTTCCAAATCTCGAAGGGAGTTTAACACATGTTCTGCACAATATAGCAGCTAAACAGATGGGAAGTGAGTCAATGGTACCTTGCTTGTATATGGAACGTATCTCTTCTCTTTTGACTATTTTATTATCTTTCATCCAAATATTATTGATTAGATTTATAATGAAGTGCATTTGCTATAGAAGAATAAATTACTGAAATATCAATTGCTAGGATGCTGTAAAAAATATGTGACATTAGGTTCTCACTCATACCGCAAACTTTATTTTTAAAAGGCCCTCTATTTAAGTTTTGCAGGTAGGGGGAGGGGTTGGTGAAGGGCATATATCCAACATAAATTATACCGAAAAAAAGAAAGTAGGAATCTTAGCATTTTACAACGCATTCATTTGCCAAAACGGGCAGGGAGGGGGAATTGATTAAGCGTAATCGTGTAATAATACTACGTAACAAACAAAAAAAACTTTTTTTCTCTATTCTGGTTTTAAATAGTCAAATTTTACTAATTTTGGGTCGAAAACAAACGAATATACAAATGATTTAAAAAAAATAGCTGTTGTTTTCAAAATACACGATAGCAAACTGGCGGAAAATTCGCAATAACCACCCAAGCTTTTTAAGGTAAATTTGAAAAGAAAAAACTATAATGTCCTGCAAATGTAATTAAATATGTCCTGTTTCATTAAACAGTGTTTGTTTTTCGGAAACCAGCAGCTATTTTCACCCAATTGCTGTAAACACTTCATTTTTGACTGTTTCTTGTATGTCAATGAAGGTTTCTCTCTTATAACAGTCCGGTATTTGGCAAGCATTAACTCAGCACAATGAATCTAATATCTGCGTTCTACTGCAAAGATAGCTTAACCCGTTAATGCCTAGCGTCCCTTTTTAGGGACGGTCCAAAACAAGGGTCTGAATTTCCCCAAAATGATTATTTCAACCAAATAACAGTGTTCAATAAGTACCTTGGTATTGTTTCAATTCGTTATTAACAGATTGCAGCACATAACCATTGTAAAGTGGGTTCTGTAGCAGTTTAAATATGATCATTATCAAAAATGACATCGTTCACAATCTCAAGAAAAAAAGCTAAGTTTTCAAAGTTATTCCCAACTTCCCAGTTTATGTTAATTGCTGATTTTATTTCTTCTTATAAAATGTCTTTTTAAATATTATGTCGTAGGCAGAAAAAAATTTTACTAAAAAAACTATGTACCCTCTGGGGTCTATCGTAACTTTTAAGGGACGATTTTTCTTTCCTTAATAAAAACATTATTTTTTACATGATATTTTTTTAATTATTTTTCCTGTCCATTAAACACTGTTTGTAACCAGTATACAAAATATCTTTGGAAAAAAAATGTCAGGCATTAATGGGTTACGAAAAACTTTTACCCATGCTCATTACTCACATCTCTACAGTTTTTTTTTTTTTAAAGCAAAAAATGCTCTAGGAAGTGGAGAAAATGGCATTTTAGAGACATAATTGCACCAATGGTCACAGAAAATCGCAAGATTAATTTGACCAACTGGGCTCACAGTCCTCGTCTTCTCTGATGCTTAGAAATACTAATAACACACCCTCAATGGCTTCCAATGCGTCGCGCATTTGTAGGATCGTTAAAAATTCTCTCCTTAACTTTTGCTGCAATATATCTTGGAAGATGGTATTAGAAAATCATCTTTGTTCACAGCTTACACAAAGTTCTTTATAATACTCGACCACACGAGCATGGGAGGAAGCAGAAATGGATGAATCTGCTAGAAACTCATTTTTGGCATTAAATTATCTTTAATTTAAATTCGGCCGTGGAATTTAAATTTCTTGACGTCTCATTCCGTGACGAAAAATTGTAGTTGTGGGGTTCCTCAAGGCAGGGTTGATTGCCCTCCCTTGTATTAGTCCTTGCAAAACTCTTAGTTATTACATAGGAGTAAATATTTTATTTTCAATTTCCAAAGCTTTTAACGCATAAAGCATTTGTTCGCGCACATTTTAGCAGCAATGAATAAACAATAACGTTGGGCCTTTCAAATTCTAATTTTCCTCATTTTATGATTTTTACTCCTTAAATTTTATCAAAGTTTTCCTGTTATTCTTATTTAACGAATTCCCATCTAAGTAAAATTTCCCTCTTCAAGCAAAATCACTTTCGTTTTCTTTCCCAAATGCTGCCATCTGCTGGTGTGACGGATAACTAAACATGTTTTGTGTCGAAGAACTTAGGTCGATGCTGAAAGTAAAATTTGATTAAGTAAGAAGGAAGTGAAAAATTTAAAATAAAAAAGTTTTTTTTTTTATAATTTTTCTTTCAGCCTCAGCAGTTACATGTTTATTTAATGCAAATTTTACCTTCTGGTTAATGCATATTAACGTTTCGTTTTTGACTGATTACTTTGTGTTATGTTATCACTTTTTTTTATTACTATTATTGTAAAATATATGAAGTTACGTTAATTTCAAGGGGAGGGGGGAGACAGAGAAAGTTTTTGCATATTACGCCCATTCCGTTCCAAGTAAACTTACTCTCTCATCCAAAAGCACTTTCGTTTTCGTTCGCATATACTGCCATCTGTCGGAGTAGTGGAAAACTAAACATCTTTTTTTCAAAAAATTATGATGGGTGCTGAAAGTGAAATATTTGTTTAAGGGGGGGGGGGGGGATAAAAAATATTTATTAGCCTTTATCTATGAAAACTTTGTAAGCACTCCTTCTTTTGCGTAACTGAATCATGACTTCGTAACTTTTTAACTTCCCGAGTCTGTTGAGCTATGCAAACAGAAACGAATTTTGAAAGGATTAGAATTAAATGAAGAAAATGTATTTAAGGTTTAAATATTTGGCTCAAAACCACTAACTGCAGTTTATTTTCTTACTTTCGTAGGTTTATCATTTCAATTAGTTTTTTACTTAAATCGTTAGTCTTTTTAGTTATAATTTTCTTATGGTTAATAACTGCTTGTTTTGTTTTACAATTGGGCAAAAAGATAACAACATTCTTGAGAATTTAAGAAATAATAACAAATCTTATTGAAATAAATAGCTAAAGTAATACGTATTTTAGAATATTATGATTGCAGGACATTTTTTAATTCTACAATTAAAACAATACACCAGCTTGAAATATTAATTTATTTTTTACATATAATTGCAGATATGTACAAAATGTAGTTTAATTGAGCTTAACAATAAAAAAAAAATCTCTTGACGTTCAGCAAGCAACAGCATTGCAAGAGAAACATATCCTCGTAGAAATGATTAAAAAAGGGTACAATATTCGAAAATTAGTAGATTTCACTTAAAAATTAATTTTCGTTTGAATTTTGAACTATACCCGTTTAAACAGTTGCGTAAGTATGTCTTTTCACGGCAACACTTGTATCATTGTTTCTTAAAAATAATTAATCTCTTTTCACCGGTAAAAACTCTTTGTTAATCTCAAATTTCAACCATTACCAGGTTATCTTAGCATCATTTTAGTATTCCTCCTTGTGAAAAATAAATAGAGCAATTTTCGAGTAAAAATAAAAATCACTTCTGGACAGGAATAGTTTCGAGTGTTTTGAAATTTCCGTAATGTCTTAATGCTCTGGAGTCGGCAATACAGCGCGTAAAGACTTTTTCTTCAAAATTATCTACTGTGTGCATCGTATAATGATGTAATGTTTTTTGGAGTGAAATGGGTGAAAATATTCAAGAACTAGATGTGAATTAATTTGGAAAATAGTATAGACAGTAGAAGTACTTGTAACGCGTAGTAGAAACTATTTGAGATTTAGATCTGAATTACTTCACATAATGCAGATAACATTCACGATGTCTCCAGCTTTTTTTGACATATCAGTGGATAATCTTAACAATTTTGGCGATTTTTGAAATAATTTGCAATTAAAGTTTTTGGCAGCTAATGATATTTTAACGATTTCTATTACAACTATCAACAAGTCTTCAGTTTTGATTGTGCTCACATTAATAGTTGGTCATATGCCTTCATTTTAAATTCAAAAAATAATATTTATGGTGAAATATTAAACTTTGAAAGCCAGATTCCAGTATGGATAATGCAAAGTAATTCAGGATTTCTTCCTTTGCCCCTTCTGCTATAAGTTGCTTTTCATTAGAAATTTGTCGTATCCATATGGCGCGAAAGTTTCCGTAAATTCTCTCTGAGGAGAGGTTATTTATGCGAGTATGCTCTTATAGATATCCTCAAAGATTTTGGTTGATATACTATCTTTGCGTAACTATCCCCGTAAATAGATGTCCCATAACCACCATATGATGATGATGGCTCTTCTGTTGAATATTCATCATCATACCTACTCGGTCGTTGTCTTGATCTGTATTTTGGTTGAGGGCGTGGTATATTGGGTTTGTAAGGAAGAGAATCGTCGAGGTAAGAAGATGCATGTTCGTAGTCTTTTTCTGATTTGTATTGCTTCGAACCTAAATCGGCATATTCTTCAGCTGAATATGCTTTAGGACCTCCATAGGAAGCCTTGTGAGCTTCGGATATTTCGGCGTAAGTTTTCCCAGGATCAATTTTTGGAGGAATGGCAACGTGTGAAGATGCGTATTCTGTTACACTTTCTTGGTAAATGGGCGTCTTTGTTCCAAGGAAGTCTGACATCTTATAGCCACCAACAGACTTCAAGTAGCTGTTCCTGGTATAACTCTTCTTGTGCGGCTTCTTTCCATAGTTTGAATCTTTTGGATGTGGCAAAGAAGCCCTGTACTCTGTACCTTTGTAATGATTGTCGTCGTAATCTGCACCTTGATGGTGGTACTCGGTTTGATGGTCAACTGGATATTCAGTACCTTTGTAGTGGGGTGATTCTACATAGTGGGTTCCGTGGTCATCGTATGATGTACCTTTGTCATACTGAGGGAAGTCTTGTCCGTCGTACTGTGAATGGCTGTCGTCGGGATAGTTTGTACCCTTGTAGTGACCTGGGGGACTGGGAGCATTCACGTAGGCATAACCACCGCAGCCATTCTTGTCACATCCTAATTTAAAATTGAAAAATATAATTTTTAAAAATGTAAACAAATCAATGTTGTTATAAATGATCATCTTTGCAATGAAGATGCGAATAATTATAGAAATGTTTAATATCAGAAGCAGGGTGGCAAAAAACTTACAGCAATCAAGCGCATGATATGGGTTCTGTAAAATTAATAGAACAATTTGAAAACCGTACTTGTTGAAAATGACAACCATATTATTGAGCTAATAATGCAAATATTTGAGATTTTATGTGTTCTACTTTTATTATTGAAAATGTAAATAAAAAATAGACTGGAACCATTCTTAATTTTTAAGTTTTACTTGAATTAGGTGAATTGTTGAGCAAATAAAAAGAGGTCATTTGAAAGTTTTATTTATTCTATTAATATTATATTTAGAGTGAATAACACACAGCAATTACCGGCATATCCAGTTGCATATTTATGTCCCTTGATGTGTGGTTCATTGGTGTAAACTTTTACATATCCGTCTCCGTAACTGGTTCCGTATTTGACACCATCCCCGTAGCTGTGTTTGGGAGGGCTGTCTCTTATGTGAGCGCTGCCCTTGACTACAATTTCTTTATATACTGGAGCTGTGGTAAAATGGTACGAATGTGGAGGAGGTGTAGGCCTGTAGAATAAAAAAGAAAAAGAATCAGCTAAAATTATAATTATAAAGTAGATGAAGATCCTTCTGTTACAAAGTTTAGTCCTGATAACAGACACAAGAGACTCTATTCGTTAAAGACGCTGTAAAAAGACCCTCTAGTTATAAAGTAAACAGTTAAAACATTATTCTGCTACGAACTTTCTTTTTAAACTTTGAAACTCAGGCTGTTTCTTTCCTTAAGATAAATGGAGGCATTTTACCATTGCAGAATGAGCTCATCCAGTGGCATGAGAAATGATGGTCTTTTGTAAAGAACGTCTATTTAGTTGGTCTAGTATGTTGATCACTATTACCTATAACACATAACAGTGATAATTATCTTAATCGTTGAGAGATAGTATCCTTAATAATTTCACTTCCCCAAAAAGGAGCTAAACATTTTCATGTTTACTTTATTCCGATCCAAATCTCAGCCTGTAAACCAACATGCGGAAAATGATTGTCTTCCATAAATATCTTCCGTTCAAATGGTCAGAATTCAAAATAAACTTCACAGCTTTCCTGTGAACGAACTTGATATCCAATTGTGATAGCAAAGGAAATATCTAATATAATGAGCATTCCGATGTTTCTTTCAAACATTAAACTCATTTGAAATTCAATTAGTGACGAATACCTTATGCATCTTTAAAATTGTTCGCAGCTACAAATTTATGCATCTAAAGTAACGCAATTAAGAACACAAAGCAAAATTTTTAAATACTTAAGCTGAACTTCTAACGACTTCATTCCTGGACAGAAAGCGAAAGATTAACCTAATTCTTTGAGCTAAACAAGCTGGAAGTTGTTCTTTGTTGTAAAATGTACGACAAAGAAGGTTTACTAGTACAATAAGGATATTTATGATCTTTGTTAACATGTCATTAAAAAGGATTCAGTAGTTTTACAAAAGGTCTTGTAACTTGGAAATGAATTGGACTTTCGTGTATTAGTTTCAATTTACGAGCTATCTTTATTGCAGTAAGAGGATGTGACAGAAAGGCATGAGCACAACTTCCGCAAAATTGTGCTCATGAAGTTCATTAATTTTCTTATTAGATGTAACTGGAGAAATATGGAAAAGCTATACATACCAGCTAATGAATGAGTATTATAACTGGGGTGTTCCTATAATGAAGCTTAATTATGAGAAGTTTATCACGGCTTAATTTCTGATAAATCACTTCTTATTTGGTCTTTTGATTTCCCATTATTTTCTGGTAGGTCTGATAATTTAATAATTCCTATTATTTTTTCTTTCGAATTCCATACTTTCTGATAAGTCAACTTTTATTTGGTTTCCACTTTTATTTTGTATTTTTGAATTCCTATTATTTCTAATAATTCTAATAATCTAACAACCCGCATTATTTCTTATCCCGAATTCCTTACTTTCTTGATAAATCAACTCTTTTTTGATTTCAACTCTAGTTTGTGTTTTCGTGTTCTTCTCTCATAATTCTGATAGTCTAAAAATCCTTATTTCTTCTGTCAAATTCCATAGTTTCTAATAAGTAAACTCTTATTTGGTCTTCCGAATTCCTACTATTTCTGAAAATACTAATAATCTAATGTCGATTATTTCTTCTTTCGAATTTCGAGCTTTCTAATGAGCCAACTGTTATTTTTTAATATATATTCTGTCTTTTAAATTCCTACTGCCTTGATAATTCTAATTAATAATAATTGAATCTCTAATAATTCCTATAACTTCTTCTTTCGGATTCTTCGTTTTCCTCTAAGCCATCGGCATTTGTTTACATACATTCTGTCTTTGACCAATGACAGAACATTTAAAGAATGTTAACATTATCATTAAACAGTAAAATTAAATAATATGAACATTTAAAGAATTGTTTTGGTTTTCTCCCATATGAGGACATTGTAAAAAAGTAAGGGAGAGCTTGGGAACTGATGACTTTAAATAGTGTTTGGCATTTGCGATCATCATCATTCTCTTTTACTTTTATGTACAAAGGTACTTATTTCTTTTTTTGTTCCGTCAGATGTTCAGCAAATTCAACATCGAGTTTCAGTATGTTACAAGTACAACAGAAATAAATGTAAATTATAATATTATTAGTGAAATAAAGAATAGTAACGGCATTTAAAAATTTTTCTCTTTCCATTATAACATAAGGACTTCGGACTAATGATGTTCACTTTACTGCAAAGTAATTATTTCCCTTTGATTTCAATACTTTATGTGCTTGTTATTTAAACAATGCCTAACTAGTATAAGACGTAGTTGAACTGAACAATCTCTAGTGCTTAGACTATATACTACAATACAATGCTTTATCGGTATAGTATTCCCTTTTGTCAATTATTTTGCATTGATGTATGTGGATTACGTATCTATTATACTTTGATGCATTTGTTTGCCTTTCCGACTCATTTTTAAGAACCGTATAGATAATGTCGCGTTTACTTGCGTAAATAGTTCCTTTTGTTTTGCAGAATTCAGACAATAGTTGTCTGCAAATAGACAAATGTTTGATCCGCTAGATTAGTGATTGCAGCGATATTTATTTTGATGCTCAAGTGTTTGAAGTCAATATTTTCAAAATATCAAATTAGGAAGGTAGTAGATACAGATTATATAGGACTGGTATTGATAATCTTAGATTATCTGAAAGTATCTTAGTTTTACTTGTATTCTATTCAATATAATTTATTTTTGGTTATACAAAGGCACTAAATTTTGGTATTATTTTTAGTTATTCAAAAGCACTAAACTTCTATGAAATGAAAAATAAATTCATTGAATTTTATTTTCAAATGATCGTTTCATCTATTTGTGCGATTATTTGAGAAAATTGGAAAATAGGTCAGTAAAAAGAATAATACCCAAGATGTACTTTATTTTTTATGTTGTATTTATTTGATAGTTTTTGTCTTGATTTTTTGCTTGCTTCCTAAAAATGTTTGTAAAGTCTTTTTTTTAAGAGCTGTAGGGGCGTGGGGGGGGGGCTTATTTTAACTTTGTAAGACCGAATTTGCAGCTGACAGTTGACAATTACACATGCAATGATACTAATAGCATAAATCTTTCATTTTTCTTTCTTTAAGAGAAAGTTAAAATAATCTTCAACAATGATGAGCTCAGTGACATGGTGTATTACGTGTTGAAGTTTTGTTCAGGAAAAAATGTTGAAAATTTGGCAACATAGATTGAAAACTGTTTCAAAAGTGGGTAGTAAATTAAGTTTTTCTTTTCTAGAAAACGAGATAAGTTTTTTAAATTATGGTTGGTGAACATTTAAGTGTTTAAACATGGTGGTAAAGTATTCTTATTCAATGATTAGCGGCATTCTTTAATAAGTTGTAGTGAAATTCTTGATGGGAAGTTAATAAAACATGTCAGACTGAAAATTAGTTGACTTAAACACCTGACAAGTACATAGTGAAGCTACAAAATTTAAGTTGGATCCTGTCAGGCTTTTTTTTTCGCCAAAAAGCACGAGTAAATATAAAAAAAAACTGATTGAACCCCTAGACGGTACAACAACGCCGAAACAGTTGGAAAAAAAGACTAACCGTATGGAAAAGGGAAAATTGAAAAAAGTCTTAGAAAAAGGAACAACAAAAATTATTTCACTTTTAATACATAGAATAATGAAAACAAGTAAAACATTGCTAGTATAAACAAGCAAAAAGAAGCAGCAAATATGTCAAAAAGAAGAAGCTGCAAACTACGTCATTAAAAGGAGAGAGAGAGAGATAAAGATAAGAGTAAAACACGCTAAGTTAAAACTTAACTGGACGAAGTAAATTGCATGAAAAATATTTTGAACATATAATTCAAATCAGAGTTGGCAATATTAACTGCTATTGGTACATTTTTCACGGTCTTGTGAGTGATTTTCATATTATTACCGGTTAAATAACATTATAGGGATGAGAATTTCCGCCGTTTTGCGAGTTTTCGTTTATTTTATTGTTGTTATAATTTTTTAATTTCCAAAATAACTTCTGCTTCTCTTTTTCAATGTTGTCGAATAATGCCTCTTCAAAAACGATGTAAATTTTTTTTTCCTCTACTTTCGAAAACTCTAATAGTTTCTGTGGTATTCAATAATGTATTAGTAGGTAATTTTTTTAGAAATAAAGGCATCTTGAAAATATTTATGTTAATTTCTTTATT
Source organism: Uloborus plumipes (assembly GCA_038373865.1). Classification (NCBI taxonomy): domain Eukaryota; kingdom Metazoa; phylum Arthropoda; class Arachnida; order Araneae; family Uloboridae; genus Uloborus; species Uloborus plumipes. The sequence goes on from JAXGGA010000927.1 coordinate 40,763, forward strand.
GAATCTTTGCATTTTTGTGTTTCATTTGTCGTTTAAAAGTCTATACAGCAAACCTGCTTTTGTGTGTCATTTCGATACTTTCAAATTCTATAGGTCTTATTTTAAACATTAAATATATCTACTTATGTTAAAAAATCATTAAATATTTCACAGAGTAAAGCATAATTTTTGCTAAATTTCCGTCCTTACATTCATTTATATGTGTTAGAAATTAAAAAGTACTCATAATAATTAGAGAGAGGAAACATTTGTTTGGTCTAGAAACAATTTTCAATCCCTAGTGAGATCTTCACAATTTCTATTCAAACAAACAATTTCGAACTGAATTAAAGCTTGTTCCACTAACATCGCGACTTGAAGTTCCCCAAGTGGTATTAATTTTTCGAGTATTCTATGGATGGTGTTTGTTTACTTTCGCCAACGCTGTTCGAAATCTAACATTGAATGGAGTTTGCAATCTTCGAGTTAAAATAATTATACTTTAATGAAGCTTCTTTACAAATTAAATTCCATATTTTCCTTTCGAGTTAATTGCTAGTTTGATATTTTAAATCGAAAATTTGCCAATGCAGGTTTTGTCAAACCTCTAGAGAGAGTTTAGTTGTTTCAGTGCTGCTAATAAACTGCTGTTGGCTTGTAAAAGCATTTTGAAAATGTGTCTCATTTCGTAAAATATAACTGAAAAACAAAACAAAACACACACACACACACACACACACATATATATATATATATATATATATATATAATGTGTGTGTGTGTGTGTGTTTCCCTTAAGGAAACATTTGACAAAGCGATTATGAGTGTAAATAAATTTCTTGGTACTGAGGTTTCTTTTTTTTATACTGCTAAATTATTTGCAATTTGTGATTCGCAACACAGAACTACAAACGAATTTTATTCAAAAAAGAATTGCAGTGAGCATTGTATATAATTAGTCGAAATAAGTATTTAAATGCATGTTAAATTAATAGCATAAAGGAATGGTGTCAACAAAATTTGCTTTTGCATATCAGTTAGTATACTGTAAAATTATGTATCACTTACCGCCATTTTTGGCGATAAAATGCGATTTTAAGCTAATCCAGAAAATATGGACAAGATTTACGTTTACTCTTTTTAGATAATATTTCGAATCAAATTTATTGTGACAGTAAATTTTTTTTGTTATATTTGGCATGCTTACAACTCTTTAATTCAATTTAAATTTATTTACATACGAACACACATACTGAATGGCTTATATTATGCGCTTATCATTCTACGTGAAAAAGTACAGAACGTCAATAATGTCTGTTTTATTGTATATCTTCAGTAAAAGGTTAAAATTAGGGATGCACCGATTAATCGGCAGTACCGATTAATCGGCCATAATCGGCCATTTTGCCGATTATTAATAATCGGCACAATTGGGCCGATTTATCGGCGGAAAAATACATTTTTTAAAGATTATGTTTTAAAGTGTACCTTCACTAAGAAACTATGTGCTTGATTTTATTGACTAATAATAATCCTCATAGTTGATATTAAGTTTTTAATAAATTTATTCTCCTGCTTTGAATAAATATACACATAGACAATGTTGCAACATTTTTAATGTGCGATAGTTTTCTCCTTAGTACTGTGTTAGGTAACCTCTAATTTTCAAAGAATAAAAGTCTTGAATTGAATTGCTACTGATAATTAAAATTGAAAATTAAAAGTACTCCAAAATTGTGGAGTGCTCACCACAGACCCTTCCCCCTTTTTTTTAAAGTTTAATGTCCATTTAATATAATTAACAATATATTAATGTAATATTATTGATAATAATATGTAAATCGGTTCTAAGAAATTTAATAAAATACTGAAATTATTTTGTGAAAATTAGGAAAATGGAAAAAAGAACTTCTCAGAAATAAATTACTTACTAATTCTAAACTCGGAATTGTATAAGAAAGAAAAAACAGTGATTGTGAAATCGTAATATTAAAAACAATCATTCTTACCATTAATCGGCTCAGCCGATTAATCAGCCGATTATCAACAACCGATTAATCGGTAATCGGTAATCGGCCAATTTGCTTATCGGTGCATCCCTAGTTAAAATAACGCAAAACTTTGAGCATACTTAATAAAATGGGGAATGATCACTGTTACTTTTTCATAATACTTATTAATGATACTTATACTTTTGAATAATAGTTATTTTGTTTGCTCTTAGTTATACACACTAAAATGTCATTACCATTCACTGTCACTAATCAGAATTTCTCGTTTTAATGATCTACTTAGACAGTCATAATAATAGTAATAAAACTAAAATGTATGGTGAGTTCTGGTTAAGTGCGTCCACGGGGTAAGTGCGTCCACTGGGAATCATATGAACACTGTCCTGAAATGGCTTTTGCAACACATCGACTATGTTAGATAACTGTCTAATGATAATTTCAATAAGTAGAATTCAGGCCTGGATTCAATAGACAAAACACAATCAGAGACAACTTAAATGTCTTCAAAAAAAAAAAAAAAAAACCCTCTAAAGTAAAGATTGAGAAGGTTTTGTTTCAGTTTCTTTTGTAGTCATACTAAGCAATTGAAGTCGAGAAATGCAAATTGTTTCTTTTGAGTAATAGCTATTAATAACATACATATGATCAAATGTATTTTGATCAAATACTCTAACTAAAATTTGTTTATATGACGGTACGCACTTTCCCTTTCTAAGAAGTAAGGTGGGGGTAAGTGCGTACCATTATTGATGGGGCAAGTGCGTACCACTATCATGAGGCATATGCGTACTATTATGCGTACCATTATGATGAGGCAAGTGTGTACCATTACGTGGAAAATCCGACTCTCGTAATTCACCTTTAATTTTGCTTATAATAACTCTTTTATAAGCCGATTATAAATCCGACGTCATTTCCATCAAGTATTTATATTTACATTGAATGCGGCATAAGATTTCAATTTTATTCATTACCTCTGAAATATATTGGCTTTTAGATATCAGTTAGTAAATTTTCCGTTGAAAATAGCGATCATAAGCTATACTTAATTTAAACCAGAATGACAAATGAAGCAATGAAATTAAGTGAAACACTCAATAAGGAACCAACTGATTTAAAAAACGAAGGTGGAGTAATGAATAAATTATATTTAAAAAAATTAAGAACACATTGTGAAAAACTATTTCAATGTACAAGAAAAAAAAGTACAAGTATTATATCATGATCAATTCTTTTCTTTTAATTTTTTTTTTGCTCTTTATTTTGTGTTTTTTTTTTTTTACTGCTGCTGATTCTAATAAGAAAAATATTTTAAAACCGTATTTATTCAAAAAAAAAATAAATAAATAAATTGTTCACTCAGGTCACCTAACGATCTACCATACAAATAGAATTAAAGAAAATCACAGGGGTACGCACTTACATCAAAGCTATTGGACGCACATGTCTCATCTTACATTTAAGAAGGGGTAAGTGCGAACCCTGGCTTAAACACAGACTGATTAATGTATTAAACCAAAATAAACTATGTAGACTATAAATGATTATTACTAAATAAAAACAACTTACATTTGCTCACTTGGTCTTATTAAAAGAACAAAGGAAAAATCACAGACACAACACTCTCAATCTTCAAATCACAGTTGTGCGCAAGACACGTGGGATATCACTGATTGCGTTTCATCCATGCAAGCAAGTGCTGATCTCTAGTATTAGGTATTATCCCAAGGCAACTACATAACAATTAATATGTGCCAGAACTTTTTTCCTGCTCATATTCACATAATTTAAGGTGGACGCACTTACCCCGCTAGGTAGGGAAAGTGCGTACCTTAGAATAGGTGTCATAAACCAGGTCACAAAACCTATACTTATTTGACATATTATATGCTTGAAAATTTTAGTAAAGGATCTGGAAAGAAAACTAAAAAAAATTTTTGAGCGTACAAGATTTTTCAACAGAGCAGCATCCTTGAGAACATGAACTTTGAAAAAAAAGGGTACGCACTTACCAGAACTCACCCTACCTCCAAAATAGATTTTACATTGCTTCAAGTATTTTTATTTGAAATCAAGTATATTTTTGGCTTGATTGCATGCAGTACTTTTTTACCGTTATTCCGTATGAAACACCTGGCCCCAGCATTTTGTGCATGTGAATAGTGACGAAAAATTGAGGATAAAATGACAATGTGCATTATTTGTGATATTTTAGATGCTTGATTTTTTGAAAATTAATGTTTAAACAATGAACGTTCTATTCCATAAGTTAAATCGAACTCATTAAACAAATTTTTTTAAGAGTAATTTCAAGAATTTTTAATACTTTAGCCTTTTTGCTATATTTCGATTTTAGATGATGCGTTGAATGAAGTTTTAATTATTCAATTGATTCATATGAAACAAAATCATAGAAAACTAAGAAAGAAACTGCATTCATAAAATTTCAAATTTACAAATTAAACCCCCAACACCTCTTTAAGAGTGTAATTTTTGTGAACTTTTGAAATTTATAAACCTATTATGCTTTTCTAAAAAAAGTGAAAAAGCTGCACTCACGGTGAAAACCTGAAAAGTATGTAAATACATAATACTTTTTTGGAGAATTTATTATTTATGCGTATTTTGAAATAAAATGCATAGATTCGCAACAGCATCTAATTTCTTTTGCAGGAATAACTTACATTCTACAAGAAAAAAAAGAATGGTGTTGTTTTTTCTCGTCTATAAACAAAATGTTTTATCCGTGTCACATAACTATGAAAAAAAATATATATATTTAGCTCAGAAAATTTGCACCCATTGCAACATTTATCAAACGTCGAACGCTTATTGTAACACATTACGTGTACGAGTGTTTCATTTGCAATTTATTATTAAAAAACACAATGGTATGTGGCTTTGTATTTCCATTACTTATTTTCTAAATAAAGACATCTTACATTTCTAAAGCGAAAAAGATAAACAAGAATAAATTATTTTTGCGTAAACGATTTTTTAGATTGTCTTCTGAGAAAGTTTTTGTTGGAACTGAAAAATATTTGCATTCTTCGTAGCTAATGAATAATTCAAAGACATGCTGGGGAACAAGCTGGAAATAAATTGCATATTTGTATTTCAGTAAACAAATAGGTGAATTATTTTTTTGAATTTTTAGCGTTGCAATTTCAGTCAAAAGAAAGGCCCAAATATAATGTCAAATGTTTGGCTTTGGATCAATATTTTTTCCGAATTATTTCTCCATTTATGGATATTCCATTGGATGAAACTCCGAAAATAATTTTTCAATTAATATTCAATCAATAGAGCGCTTGAGATTACAGTTTCGTAAAATAACAATTTGTGTGCTACGTTTTTTAAAAGCCAATACATTTGATAAATTATGTAAATAGCTCTTAAAAAAAATCCAATCCGTAATGTTTCTTTGATTAGAATTGAAGTGAAGAAGGGATTCAATTTATTTTCGCTGGGTAATATTTTGAAAAATATTTTTCCGTTGAACTAAAATAGCTGTAATCATCTCAGTTATTAATGATCCTATTAAAGAGACGTTTTATGTGAAACCTTTTGAATAACTTTCTGAATTTTGAGTGTTGTGAAAATGTTTCGTTGACATTTTACTTCGAGCAAAGCTTCAGGAAATGCAAATATTTATGAAATAAAACTTTTAAAAACGGGTTATCGTTTAAACTGTATTAAAAAGTTTTCCTGCTTTATTTCACTGTCAATAAATTAAATTTCGCTTGCATTTAAAAAATTGTTTTGAAAATGCTACAGTAAAACAGTCATTTATAAATGAAATGTTCTAACTATTTTTATACAAATAAATTATTTTATATTACTATCTAAAACTACTAAATGTACTTTGAGTGTTTGCTCTCTTACGCTCTCTCAAAACTTAGTATATAGGATTTAATCAGACATAATAAAGCTTGTTCTTTAATAATTTTATCATGTTCTTTTAATCCTGGTTATATTTTTGGTAGAGCAATCCAAGGGTAATTGGTTGACACTTCCTAAGCAACACGACAAGCATTTTGTGATATTCCCGGAAAAATTAACGCTATTTAAAAAAAATCTTAACCTTTGGTCTATAGTTCTTTTAGGCTGAATTTAACTGCGTAATTAAATTTTCGAAGTACTTTTCGGTTGGTTAAAAAAAGTTAAAAATGGTTATTGACTGACAGCTAGAGTGCTTTAATGTCAGTTAATTGCTATATTCTTAACTATTGTTTGAAATTGATCCAAAAATGTATTTTAGACGAAACAAAATTTAGATGAAACATAAAATAGAAATGAAAGTCATGCATGATTTAGGAGACAAAATTAAAATAAATTTGCAGGAAGAATGAAAGGGGAGAGTAAAGGGATAATGCTCAGGACTATAAAGAAAAATGGGTTACATCGTCATGAAGTAAAAAAAAAATATTGTAAAAAAAGTACAAAAAATCTTTCTTCTGCTAAAAAGGCAAACTAAAATGATCTTTAATGAGCATCGTTTCATGACCAACGGTCTTCGAATTGTTGTTCTAAGAAACAAAATTATGACCTCAAAACTTCTTTATATTTACTATCCATCTTTACAACCTTTAAATATATTAATTTTTAAATTGCTATAATATTGCATATACATTTGAAAAAAATTCTTACCGTAGAAAGTAATTAGACTAGTTTCAAAAATAGATGTCAATTCCCAAACAATCTCGTTGCTATCATGCAAAGAGTCAACAGGATATTTAGACTGAAGTTTACTTCAATAACTATGGTTTGGGGTCATTTTTGAAATATATTGTTCCCTTTTTTTTCGAAACATCTTGGGCAAAATCCTTGCTAAAAGTATCGTAGTTTTAAAATGTGTCTTCGTTATAGAGTACTATAGATACTAACAAGTATCTCTACATCAGAGCCGTATTTAAGGGATGGATTTTTAAATTTCAAACCCCCTCCTAAATTTTACAATATTGTTCCTAAAAATTCTTTCCATTAGAACTTTTTTTCATTAAAAAATAATTCTAATCAAACATTCTATAAATTCATTTCCATTTACTATTCATGTATTTCAAGTTCAAAAATGAAATGATTATTGAAGAATTGTATCTGCAGTATTTGTTTTTATTGAAGTTTTTTCGAGCATTATATGCACTATACAGTGTTTTCCTTCAGATTTTGAGTACTTGACTCAAAGGAAAACAATCAAAATTCTTTAATTTGGAAGTGTCAAACTCTATATTTAACATATTTCATGGGGAAAAAAACACAAATTTAATAATTATTACTTCGAATGAACAAGCATTTATTCTTTTGAGTCCTTAAACAGACATATAATTTTGAACAGGTTTAAAGTTATGCAGACACATCAGATTTTTTTCTTGTTTAATAGACATGTCATCTTCTACATTTGCCCATGTTAATGGCGTTAAAGCAGCACCCCTTTGTTCAGTTAACTTATTGTAACGAAAATGAAAAGAACATATGAATGGAATCAAATTTGATTTCACGAGAAATGTGTCTGGTAAAACCCTGCCGAAACAAAAATCTGTTCACGGCCCTGCTCTACATAGTGCTATATAAACGTTTTTGGTAAATATTAGCTTAAAAATCTTAAAAGTTCCGCTGCGTCAGTAGCATTGAGAAACGTTGAGTTCTTGAAATGCATTCAGATGATTTTTTGTTGACCAATAAGCAATCTGAGCTGAGCAGGGCCAGAGTAGAAAATAAGCCTATAAAGTCTGGGTAAGGGGTCCCCTATCTGTGTGAGTCCCTAAAAGTTATTGACAAATACTTTTAAGGAAAAGGAAAGCACTATTTGCTTAATGAATTCAAGGACATTATTAAAAAAGAAATAAATTAATAAAATTACATAATCCTAATTAATTTTCAGTAACGTTAAGGCCCTGTTCGGTGTGAATTAGTTGTCATGTGTATGTGATCTGAGTGAAATAAAGATTGATTAACGCATATTTACTTAATGGTACTGTAATAGACATGCATACGCAAATAGAAAAAAATATGCGATCTTAACTACACAGCATTTTTTTCAATTGCACTATTTAAATGACCCTATACAGATTTATTCATTAATCCAAATATTATTAATTATTCCTTAATTCATGTTTTAACCGTTTTACTTACTTATGGTTGGAATGTATTTGAATTTTTATCGATACAGGAAAGAGCAGCGGGAGTAGGAAAGCCCTGCAGTTCGTGATCAAGGAGCAGACTAGAAACAGCACAAATCGAATTTCTTTCATATTCAGGACTGCCTGAAAACAAAGCATAAAAATATATTGACTACAATTAATTGCGACATAAAGTTTAATATATACATATTTCATAAAAACTGCACAGAAAACCATTTTTTATGTACCCTCACTCAGGATAATCACCACACAGTAGAGACAATTTCCTCTACACTGCAAAAAATTAGTTTTTGTTTTTACAGTGTGATACTGAAAGCAGACGTTTCAGTTGAAAACTGTAAAAGCGCAGTAATAAACTGTAAAACGAGTTATTTTACAGTTTATCACTGTAAAACTACCAATTTTACAGTTTATTACTGATAAATTTAACAATGCTACAGTTCATTATCATTAAATTAGCTCTATTATACTGTAAAAACAACAGTGTAATACTGACTGCAGAGGTTCCAGTTTAAAACTAAAATGCACGTTAATAAGCCGTAAAACTAGCAATTACTATAAACTAGCAATTTTACAAATTACTACTGTTAAATTAGCAGTTTTACAGTTTATTACTGTAACATTGCTGTATTATACTGTAAAAACATTATTCATGTTTTGCAATGTAGTTGGCGGTAAAGTTAGTTGGCAAAATAAATATTTCATTCTTTTTGAAGAAATGCGGTCCTTTCGATAAGCACAGTAAACATATGAATGTAATCTCTTTACCGTTTTATACTTTCTTACTAGAGTACTGATATGAATGAATGTTCCGCGTTAACAAATAAAATACTTTATTTTCATTTCTTGTGTACCTTTATTATATGGCAATACAATTTGAAGATACTACATCTTTTACAGTACTATAGTTTTTCCGTGATTACTTTTTTTCTTAATTCATCATATCCAATACCTGTAAAATAATAATTTTCTTTAAAAGTTGATTTTTTTGCCTTTAAAAACCTTTTTTTAATGACAATGAGCACTATCCACTTCCTTATAAATTTTTAGGAAAATATTTTAAAGCAACTCGCTTAAAAATCTAAAGTAACAGTTGAAGTTGAATTACTATTAAAGATCTATACCATTTTTGTAATGTTGAACAATTCACGTTATTAATTACTAATATTTTTGTCTTGTTCCGCAATTCATGTTTTTGCTATTAAAAGAACTATTTCAATAGTTACTTTATTTAAAGAAATACAAATTCTATTAATTACATTCAAAACGAATTATTAGATCTCATATCAAAGAAAACTTTTTCAATACAACAGCATATCATTTAATATTTACGTTCTTAGCATTTAGTTTACTAATTCCTTCTGAAAGTATACTGCTCATTGAAATGCTAAATCCGATTAAAGCAAGGAGAAAAATTGACGCAATCCATCTTTGCGAACGTAATGTCACTGTTATTATTCCCATTTTTAAATGGGAGGAGTTTAGAATTTTGTGATTGTTGAATGAGGAGAAAAGGAAATTATGCACAGGATACACTGAGCTTTATTCTCAGTTGATGCAAATCTTTTGAAAGCTTAAAGGTGATTTATTTGCAATTCCAAACGATGCTATAAGTGAATTGTTGATACTAGTTGCATAAAGAATTATACTATGCCAAATTTTAAAAAATAGTCTGGTGCAGTGGAATCAAGTATTGTTTTAAATTGAATCTTCCTATAATTTGATTGAATGTAGTAGAACAAAGATTTTGGTGAATATTTTAAAGTGTGGGAAACTATTTTATAACATTTATTTATAGTAAAAGTGTTTAAACATGTAGTGTTGAAACTAATCAAGTCTGTGTTTTTACATCTATAAAAAAAAAATAAAAAAAATATGCGGAGACAGCAAATTTTGTTTATGCTCAGTGTTATCTGGGAGAAGACATTTTTACTTTTTTTATTTAAGCGGTAAAAAAGGAGTGTTACTATTATTGTAGAAATGATATGTATGTCTTATTTTAATTTTTTTTTCGTCTTGGAAGCTTACATACGAGGTGTGGCTAGAAAATAACCGAACTGATGCTGTAAAAATTTTTTATTTTCCATTATTTACAATTTGATGTTATCTCCTTCAATATACTCTCCTCCTTGGTCTACACACCGCTCCTTGCGAATTTTCCACTGTTCATAGCAATGCTGCAGATCATTTTCGGTAAGTCCATACATTACTTCCGTCGCTTTTTCTTTTACTGCTTCAACACTCTCAAATCTAGTTCCTTTAAAGCTGACTTGACTTTAGGGAAAAGAAAAAAATCACAGGGGGCCAAATCAGATGAGTAGGGTGGATGGTCTAAGATGGGAATGTTGCGATTGGCTAAAAACGTCTTCACTAACAACGCATTGTGAGCGGGACATTGTCTTGGTGCAGGATCCATGTCTTTTTTTCCACAAATCGTTCCGTTTTCTCCGTACTCGCTCACGTAGGGTAGTCAGGACGCTAATGTAGTAATGCTGATTCACTGTTTGTCCCTCTGGTACGCAATCAATGTGTACAATCCCTTTGACATAAAAAAAAAACCAATCATCATTGCCTTGAATTTCGATTTTGACATTCGTGCTTTTTTTTGCCGTGGAGAATCAGGAGATTTCCAACAATCACAACATTCCCATCTTAGACCATCCACCCTACTCACCTGATTTGGCCCCCTGTGATTTTTTTCTTTTCCCTAAAGTCAAGTCAGCTTTGAGAGGAACTAGATTTGAGAGTGTTGAAGCAGTAAAAGAAAAAGCGACGGAAGTAATGTATGGACTTACCGAAAATGATCTGCAGCATTGCTATGAACAGTGGAAAATTCGTATGGAGCGGTGTGTAGACCGAGGAGGAGAGTACATTGAAGGAGATAACATCAAATTGTAAATAATGGAAAATAAAATTTTTTTACAGCATCAGTTCGGTTATTTTCTAGCCACACCTCGTATATTTGACTGACTTCATTAAAAACATAATAGCGCACACTGTACATTGTTTATTCAAATTTTAAAATATTTTCCCTCCCTTCCGAGTATGCTCACATGAGTAGTAGGGGAATGTAGGACAAAGTGAAATAGTTAAGATAACTTACCTGTTTAAAAATGAACAAATAAGTAAAATATTGCTAGATTGGTGGCAGTGCAAACTATTAAGATATTTTTCTACTTCACTTTTCCCCCATTTCCCATTGCCTAATGAAAAGGGACATTCGAGCCTAAAAAAATTGCAATTATATCCCCAAATTTATCGACCGTGTGGCAAATTTTTCCGAATGAAGACATTTTTTGCTAGGTCACATCGACTTATCGTGATCTCCCATTGGGGCCCAGCGACGGATAAAAAGGAGGGATAATCGCCTCTGAATAGGGAGGACTCTTTCCCGGTAATATTTCGATATTGAAGTTCCAAAAATGCAATTTTATAGTAGTTTTGATTAAATTTGGGGAATAAGGTTTGGGGTTCTTTCCTGGAAATGTTCCTTTTTGAAGTCTGAAATCTTTGTGATCAACATTTGTAAACCATGCATAGCAAAAACTATGTAAGAAAAATCAATCGCCCCCCCCCCCACCTTGAAAATTTCTGGATCCTTCCTTGTCGCCCCCCCCCCTGCTTTTGACCAGTTATGTATTTTTTGAATCACTAAACTTTCAAACTCCACTCGACAGCTGGACCATTTTAATACCGAAGTATAATCCAACTAATGCCATTAGTAAATCTAAACGTATTTACATTCTGATAAATTGCACTTAGAACCGATTACTTGTTCGAAATGAAGTTTTCATTCCATTCTCCGTCCATCCCTTTTGATGAAGTAATGCTACTGTAGCCCCGAAGTTATTATCCTAATGGCGATGTGCTCCCTGCATTGTTAGGGAAGCAATCATTCAAGTGCGATATGCAGGGATTTGCAGAGGCCCGCTCTAACAGCTGAGACTTTAATCTCAAACTGGAGGCGTAGTGACATGTAAAGGACTTTGGATTATTGTTTGACTAATAAGGGGTTTTGACTTTGTACGCTGGTTTTATGAGGATGTGAAGTTTGATTAAATGTGATAGGTTGGGAGCTTGGTAACCGAGAAAGCACGTGGTGGTGAAAACGTGAAAAGTGATTTATTGCTGAAATAATCATTAAAAATAAATAAATAAATAAATAAAATAAATAAATAAATGAAAAAAAACTATGAAGGAGAAACATAGGGGATTGTTCATAAATGATGGCACCCTTTTTTTCAACATATTCGACCCGAACCTTGTTTCAAAGTGTCACAGTTCCCTACACCCCCTTTTCTCCCATTGTCTTAAGGTTTTGCAACACTTCCTTCGATAGTTTATGAGAGTAAACATTAATTACTGTTTCTTTCAATATCTCTATTGCATTTACACTTTTAAATAATTTAATTGGAAAAAAACCGTAATTGTAGTTTGATCAGGTACAAATGTATGATTGCACAAACTTACAATACTTTTGACGAGGAGAGCCACGAACGTTAATTTTTAGGAGAGCAAAATTCTCAATTGCCAAATGAACCCTAAATGTTGTCAAATGATAAAATGCGAGTATGCTTTCATGAGTAGTACATATAATGAAAAGGGAGATTCGGGTCTTTAAAAATTGCAATTATGTCCCTAAATTTGCAATCGTCAGACAAGATTTGCCAAATAAGGAAAGGATTTTTGTGAGGTCACAATGACCTCCCACGCGGCCCGACATTAGGGCCCTCCAGGGGGCGATTGACCCCCTGGCTTTGAGAAATCAATGCATTTACACAGTGGCGTACATAGCGCCCCCGCAACCCCCGCGGCGCGGGGGGGCGCAAGAGGTTTAAGGGCGCCCGATCCAGAAAAATAGCACTAAATGTTACACGGAGAAAATATTTTTTACATTTTAATAGGGGGTAGGGGGCGCACTTACAAATCTTGCTGGGGGGCGCACCTTAGTTTATGTACGCTACTGCATTTACATATAAGTGGGCGTGGCCTTTGATGTTTTCCGATAAAATTGCTTTGTGTTTGGACCCTTTGCCCCCCCCCCCCCTGGAAAAATTTGAAACGACGTCTCTGCTCCCACGACCTCTTATCGGGGCGCCAAATTTTTGACCAGTTGTGTATTTCTTGAATCGCTGAATTTTCAAACTCCACTCGACAGCTGGACCATTTTAATACCGAAGTATAATCCAACTAATGCCATTAGTAAATTTAAACGTATTTACATTCTGATAAATTGCACTTAGAACCGATTACTTGTTCGAAAGGAAGTTTTCATTCCATTCTTCGTCCATCCCTTTTGATGAAGTAATGCTACTGTAGCCCCGAAGTTATTATCCTAATGGCGATGTGCCCGCTGCATTGTTAGGGAAGCAATCATTCAAGTGCGATATGCTGGGATTTTCAGAGGACCGCTCTAAAAGCTGAAACTTTAATCTGAAACTGGAGGCGTAGTGACATGTAAAGGACTTTGGATTATTGTTTGACTAATAAGGGGTTTTGACTTTGTACGCTGGTTTTATGAGGATGTGAAGTTTGATTAAATGTGATAGGTTGGGAGCTTGGTAACCGAGAAAGCACGTGGTGGTGAAAACGTGAAAAGTGATTTATTGCTGAAATAATCATTAAAAATAAATAAATAAATGAAAAAAAAAACTATGAAGGAGAAACATAGGGGATTGTTCATAAATGATGGCACCCTTTTTTTCAACATATTCGACCCGAACCCCTTGACCTCCCACGCGGCCCGACATTAGGGCCGTCCAGGGGGGCAATTGACCCCCTGGCTTTGAGAAATCAATGCATTTACATATAAGTGGGCGTGTTTTTTTATGTTTTCCGATAAAATTGCTTTGTGTTTGGACGCTTTGCTAAATATTTGTATGCCCCTATGACTAAATATTTGTATGTAAATTTTTGTTGTTGTCGTGTTATAGTTAATAACGCTGTGCAGAAAATAAATAAATAAATAATTAAATAAAACTTTCAAAATGCGTCCGACATAATTTTTACTGGTTTTTGTGCAAAACTCCTCTTTGAGTCTAAACATGGCCACCGTTTTCTCTCATCTCGCCTCACTTTTTGGAAAAGCCTCCACCCCCCTTCTTTCAATAGTCGACAGTTTCATAATCATTATTTCTATTTGTAAAGGAAGAGAGCGTTTGATTAACCTTTAACATTCTTCTGAAGGGCAAGAGAGATCAAATGTTCAAAAGCATGAACCATTGCTATCAAGTTGTTAGAATCATGGGGGTACTTTCCAGCCCCCCAAAGATTTTGAATATAATTAAAAATGATTCTGTTTTGTTCTGCTAGGGCTTTGATTTTTCATTTTTCTCTGATTTTTCGATGTGAAGCCATAATATCGACTCTCCCTTATGAGCATTATGTCCGAAAAATGCTTCAAGTTGTAAAAAATGTTTTAAAACATCTTGGAAACACGGCATGCTGCATATGGGTCGTATTACTTAAATTTATTCAAGTTATATTCACAGATATAATTAAGATTAAAGGTGAAGTTTCGTATGCTTATAATAGTTCATTAATTTACATTCTTATTTCTGGGAATGCATCGCCCCATCGCGTGTTACTATATGAAAAAGTGATGAACATCGGGGCTGTCCCCCCTCCCCGACCAGTGTAATAAAAGGGGCTGTTTTATTTTATCCGAGACAAGTAATTAGCTAGTTTGTATGTTGGCCGATAGATGGTAGCACTGTTGTAAAGACTTCGAATCAAAGGTTCAACGACGAAACTATTCAGTCAAAAAAAAAAAACATTTCTTTATTTTCCTCGGGCCTTTGGTTCCTTTAGTATTTCTATCACTTGGATATTATTTACATATGGATACGTTGATGTTATTTACTCGACATGAACTTTCATCTTTAGTGCAATACTTAATACAGTACAGAACCTTTTATCCGGGAACCAAAATACCGGGAAACCAGAAAACCGGCAACATGTTGTCGATTTTTCCGCCAGCAAATTTAAAATACGCATTTTCGGCAATTTCTAAAAAATGAAAAGCTTTTTTTTTTTCTTTTGAAATACCTAAATGAATATGAACGGTTTCTTCATAAATACCATATAAGTGGCATATAACTCAGAAATTTTTAATATTGTAATATCTATAAGCACTTCTGGATCGTTTTCTCTTCAGATTTTAAGATACATTACTATTTGTTATAGTACTTTGGGTTTTATAAACAATTGGCAAATATCGCTTCGTAGCGATCCAGAAAACCGGGAAATTCAGTTATCCGGGATAGCTGTGGTCCCAAACATCCCGGATAATTGGTTCTCTACTGTAATACTTTTCAGCTGTTCCGAGTTTATCGATGATTATTGACTTCACTGTTTGAAGATACTTAAATTGTACATAATATAGCTTCAACTTTCTATCCCGAGATTTATGTGTTAATACATTTAGAATTGCTCGCTTCCAAAAAAAAAAAAAGCATTATATATTTTAATTTAACCATAAAATGTTTCAACTGATCCTTTTTAGATAAAATGGAGAAGATTCTGTCTTGAATTCGAGAGTTAAAATTTATAGGTCCTCATCGTACTAAAATCTTAACTGCTTGCGCATTCTCGATGATCCCACCTGTTACGAACTGAAGTGATCCAGTTTTGTATACAGTTCATCTCTCCGTAATCAAGCTGTGCAACTTTTTATTGAGCATTCTGTGTGCACACATAAATTATCTTTTTGCATCATAGTTTTTTTTTTTAAATCTTTCTGTTTCAGAAATTAATACTCGTATTAATCTAATGATGAGAAACATTGAACAAAATTGTATTTTTCCCTCACTGAAACATTCCTTCAAAAGCAGTAAACAATTCTGCGATATTCCACCGTGGCGAAACAGCTTCGCGTCAGCTAACTAATAATGATTTTAGCCATTGTTGGTGGTAATGCTTAAAAATTAGTTTCGTCATTGAAATAATGAATACTTATTTAATTCAATTCAAGAAAACAAGAACAATATCACTATGTTCGGGCAAAAAAAAAAAAGTGTTAAATTTATGATGCTTAATTAAGTTTGTTCTGCCATTCCAGAAAATCGAGAAGCCAATTTGATCAACTCCATTTCCAAACGATTAGCCTCCGGCTCTAAAATTATAGAACTCAGTTAAAGCAGGAGCTAAACAACTCCGCACAACAGAGTCTCGTCGCATTCTTCGAATTAATGCCATTGTTTACCAATTCGAAAATTGTTTTCCGAAGCTGTTTGACTCTTGGATTTTAAAACACGGGACATTAGCTTTAGAACAGCTCTAGAACAGACACTAAATTGCAATCATGCATCACAGAACTTTTAACACCATACTTTGGCGAACAACTAGGGGTTTGAAATGTCGATTCTTTTGGTTGTGTTTTCCTGGGATTTTTAATTTTTATCGAAAAATAGATTTTTCTGCTCTTGAAGAATGGCGAATTTACGCCTGAAGAGACATGAAGTTACAAAGTTGTTTTGTTGGAAATTAAAAATGTGATTTATGTTGAATGACTGATGTGCTGACGTCAAAAGTGCATTGAATGGAAATGGAGTGCTATTGATTGTTTAGCCCAGTATTTGGTGAACAAATAATGATGTTTTAAGTAAATAAATTGCCAATTTTTATTATCATTTCTTTCATTCTTTTTTTTCTTTTTATTTTAAAGTTTCATATTTTAAGGCATCGTTTCCCAACCTGTGGTACACTGTAAAAAAATGACTTTTGTTTTTACAGTATAATACAGGTATTTCTATAGTGATAAACTGTAAAAATTGCAAATTTTACAGTAATAAGCTGTAAAATTTCTTCTTTTACAGCATTATACTGTACAATTGCTAATTTTACAGTAAACATAAGCAAAATTGCTAATTTTACAGTTTATTGCTGTGCATTTTACAGTTTTAAATTGGAACCTCTCCCGCCAGTATTATATTACAATGGTTTTGTAACTAATCGATGTAAATTATCGTTTTTCACAAAAGCATGAAATTACAGTCTTTCATATTATAATGAGAGCATTGAACTTGTAGATTTCAAAGATTGTTCTTGCTGTCTGGGTGTTCAACTGTTTTATTTATTGATTACTGAATGTAAATTTTAATTCTGGAACATTTATGGTTTATTCATTTGAATTTCTACAAAAAACCTTATCGTAGCCTTTCTCCATATTATTGGTTCAACATTATTTAGTAAACAGTCCCTGGTGTTCGCGGTCTATTTAGTACTCATTGGTATTTTTTATCCCATCATTTGTAACTAATTTTAGTCAGAGTAAAGACATTTGATAATTTTTCTATGATATCATCTACAACTGATGAATCTTGTTTGTTAGATTGTTAAATCCATAGCAAACCTTTCGTAACAGGCATATTTTGTTTTTGTAGCATGTGGTGTTGCTGCACCGCAAAGTTTGAACTTAACCATTCCGAGTCTGTATCTGTATCTTATATAGATATAGTTGGTTTCTGGTGCATGTTAATGTGTTATACCGTGGTCACAAAATCTTCTAAGTTCCAAGTACTAATTAATATCGCCAGGGGTGCCCCCCCCCCCAAGCTGAATGGCTCAAATCCCCCCCACCCCCAATTTTTCACAACCCTCTTTCGCTTTTTATTTTAATTTTTACCCCTCTTTTTTACTTATTTATTTTTGCTAAATATTATTTATTTTTTTTAAACTATTTTTTATATATTATTATTATTTTTTAAAGTTTGAATTATGCACAGAATAGAATCACTTTTTTCCCTTCCGGACATTCCAAGCACACACACGTACACAAAATAAATAAATAAATAAATAAATCTCTATACTTTGCAGCAGTTTAACTTGTCAGTGACGTCAGTACGGGCGAAGCCAATAAGAGCTCACAAGCAGTCAGCGGTCTCCTCTAATTCGCCAAGTAGGCTGTGACGTTTTATCTAGCTCGTTTTTCATAGGCTAACGTCACGCTGTTGGCTCCGCCCGTAGTGACGTCACTGACAAGTTAAACTGCTGCGAAGTATACTAATAATAAAGCTGAAGGTGGGTCTTTCTTTCTTTCTTTCTGTCTTTCTTTCTGTCTGTCTGTCTGTCTGTCTGTCTGTCTGTCGCGCGCGTAGCGCCAAAACTGTTCGGTCGATTTTCATGCCACTTGGCACAAAATTAGTTTATAGCATGTAGTTTTGCACCTAGAAGCGATTTTTCAAAAATTCCATTTCGTTCTTTTTCTATTCGAATTCTTAGCGGAAATTCGATAAAATAGGGAAAAAATATTTCATACACATTTTCAAGTCTTATGTCATTCGAAAGCTTGAAATTTTCTGCACAAAATGAAGTTTTTCGAAGTTTCTACGATCATCAGGAGAGCTGTAACAACTGTTTTTAGAATCCCGAAATTCAAGGCTTACCTTCAGTAAAGCAAGCCAAACGATTCTAAAATGGTTGGGCTCGAGAATAACATTTGTTTGAAAAGAGAGATAAAATGAATTATTTTATCAACGGAAATCAACTTTTCCTGTTGTTACCATGGTTACGTGTTCATACTTATTTTTGTTTAGTTCTTTTTCCAGCGTTGCCAAACGTAGTATTTTTGATACTACGGTAATTTTTTTCGACCCAAATAAGGAGCGTAGTATTTTTTCTGGCAACCCTGTTTCCAATATACTAATGACTTAATTAAAAGACTTGGCGGATTTTTTTTTTCATTTTCACAGATTTCGCATTTCAGCAACATTGATTTTAGCAACGTTTGGAAACAGTAGTATTTTGTAATATTTTTTTTTAGAGGAGGCGTAGTCTTTTTTTGTTTTAATTCTCAGGCAACCCTGTCTTTTTCCCGGTGAAAATGCTTTGGGACCTTACTTGGCGCGTTTTCGAAAAGTCACCAACTGGTGCGTTTTTGCGTGTCTCGCGGAATTGAAAGCTCCGAGAGAAACTACGCAAAATAGTCAGGGTTACCACGCTTGGC
The DNA here is from genome assembly GCA_038373865.1 of Uloborus plumipes. NCBI lineage: Eukaryota > Metazoa > Arthropoda > Arachnida > Araneae > Uloboridae > Uloborus > Uloborus plumipes. Next base: position 59,839 of record JAXGGA010000927.1, read on the forward strand.
ACGCCTATCGCCCATTTAGCGAGAAAAGGGTATCTAAAGCACAGATTAACCAAATATCGTATCAATTGCGTTATTGCAATTATTCTTTTTAAAGTGTTTCATTTCGGAAAATGTATTGTTTTGTTTTTAAAACTAGGAAAGGAAACTTTCTTCTTTTTTTAAACTTTGGTAAGATTTCTGTTGGTTTCCGTGAGCAACAAAATTGTTCTTATTTTCTCTTTTGGCTTATTTTTGTGCATCTCCCCTTGGGGTTGCATTCGAATGTTCCAAGAGGGTGTTTTACCCCTTTTATGGAGTAAATCAGTGTTCATTTCAATGCAGACAAAAGTGATATGCATTGGCACAACCACTTGGCGATATATCGCCAAGCTTTTGGTCGCCAAGTATTTGCCGCCAATTTGGCGACATATCACCAAGTTGGTTAAAAAAATTGTTTTCTTTTTTTATTTGGACTCAATTTGGCGCTATTGGCGATATTTTGCGAAAAATCCACTGAATGATGTTAAAATCGGCGATATTTAGGGGATTAATCATTGTAAAACATTTTTTTGCATTGATTCGTGGCAAACTAGGGATATAAATGTTTGAACTGTTATCTTGCTCACTCCAAGCACTATTTTATCACTTAAGGCATCTACTAAGAAATTTACACAAAAAAATAAGTAGCGTGGGGTCCATACCAGATTTTTATATCATACTTTGAAGGAATTATAGTTGAATTACAACTAAAATAGAGCATTTTTTCTGCTATATCAATTATTTCACAAATGAATTTTAATTTTTGTGCGGGTACCGCTAGTTAATAATAAAAGAAATAATTAAAATTTAAAAAATAAAGTTATGAATATTTTTATTAGAAAAATACGTAAATAATTTAAATTAAAAAAATACGTAAATAATTTAAATTCAAAAAAAATTAATTAATAAATAATTTAAATAAATAAATAAATTAGCTTTAAAGAATCCCCCCCCAAAAATTTTGATGGCGCAACTTGCGCCATAATCCCCCCCCTGTGGGTACTCCTGTATGTGGCTATTGGATCAGACTTTGTAGTGCAGTTGATCCGGATCAAAAGAATGGAGCTGTCTTTATCGAATTATTCAACTAGTAAATATCATGTAGTGTTTTCGCGGACCTTTCTGGTGTCAAGCGGAATAGTGTGTAGAGTTTAAATGATCATTATCAATGTGAATTAATAAGAATTTGCTAGGCTTTAGCCTAAGCGTAGTCTTTTCTCTCTGGTACGGTATTTGCTTTAAAATATTTCAGACAAAACTACAAAGCAGAAAAAAAGAAGGGGGGAAAAATCATGATTCAGTATGTGAAAACATAATAAAAAATCAAGCTTTACTTTTGCAAGATTGTCTACCCCCCCCCTTTTTTTGGGTGGGTGTATTTTTCCTATTGTATGTATATCTATCATCTACCTATCTATTTATTGAATTGAACTGATTATGAACCTTTATCCTGAAAATAAAATGCTGGTGAATCTTTGTAAAAATAGGTGTTTTGTAGTTTCAAGTAACATAAAATTGTATTTGAAGGCTCGTATTACTTTGCTAAGATTTGCATAATTTTTACGCCTGTAAATAAAACCCATTCTCGGTGGAACTTTTTCAAATTTAATGCCTTATTTAAATAATACATTTTTCTTAAAAAATAAATAAGAAACGCGAAGTATGCGAAGACTATGAGTAATGGCATTATATTTAAAATCAATGAAAATAAATTTCCCGAGCCTTCCATTTGTATTATACCCACTCAGCCATCATAATTATTCACTTTAATAGCAGGAGTAAAATTTGCACAACAAAAGAGCTAAATTCCGACTGAAAATTCACGATAATAGGGAGCTGCCGCCTCCAAATTAATTCTATTGTTTATCAATACCAAAAGTATTTTCTCAATTCGTTTAACTCGCTCCACTCGGTATACACGGAACATTGATTTTAAAATGGAGGAATGGAAGGCTTTAGTAGGGATTGTGTGCGACGAGAGTGCTCGGATACGGTTTGCTGAGTTTCGATTATATCCTCTTTTTCAAGTAAAACATACAATTGCATGTTTCATTAGGGATTGAAGAATCATAGTTTCAGCTATTCGTATTTGTGCGGATATAAATTTAATGTAATTCCCGATGTTGGAGAGCAATGTTTTTAATGTGGAAAAGTTAAAGAGTATATTTCTCAGGATTTAGGTTGAAAGTGCAATGGTTTGTTTTGATTTTCCACATTTCACTTAGCTTTCCTTAGGAACTACATGTCATATGAAGACACCGATAAAAAATGTAAAATCTTAGGAGCCAGGAAAATGTTTAGGAAATAGGCAAAATATTTCTCACAGGAAAATCCAGTGTATCATGGCATCTAAAAGATTGTTGTTTTGAAAAAACTAGCTGCCAAGGCATGTTTTTTAGTCATTTGGGCAAAATTGAATTCCAGGAATTGTCAGCATGATTTTGTGTTTCGGGGTATTTCTAAGCTTCCTGGTTAGGTGTATAAAATTGTAATATGTGCTGCTGTTTCGAAAATATGATTTCTTGAAATCGGGCCCATTATACGCTCTCCCCCTGTGTTTCACACAGGAAAAGTTAGTATAACAAGGCTTCTAAGAGATTCTTGTGCAGAAGAAACTAGTCGCCAAATCATTTTTCTTAGTTACCCGGGCACTGACGCCCGGGTTTGTCGAACTCTGGTCATACATAAGCTCCATCATATATTTTCATACAATAAACTACAGTTATGCTGCAAACAAATATCGAACAGGAAGTCCACTCTTTTAAAGTGAGGTCCAGTAAAAATATTTTGAAGCTACAAAGATAAAGATTCTTAGAATGGCTAACGAAATATAATATTAATTAGTTCTAGTCTATGTAACGAGTGGTGATTTTTTTTCAGGAAATAAGTTCTGTACATTAGAACCAAACGAACCTTAAGTCCATTTTTGTCATTTTTCAGGGGAGGGCGAAAACATTGTCGGATGCATGCAAAGGATAGGACTCGCGCTCTTATAATGCTGCTAAATAGTTGTGAAAGCACGTGTTTTTTTTTTTTTTTGTTTTTTTTGTATAGAATATCGTTCTCATGGGTCGATGCGGAATAAGATTCTACATATAAGGCAGTAAGAATGGGGAAATCGCCATTTTTCTTCTTACGTCGTTCTGGTTTTTGAGGTAGAGTTTTCTTTTATAAAAAAAAAGCAAAATGAAAGTTAAGAGAAGAAAGCTGTTCGATTACCCGAACTGCATTTTGAGTCAAGTTATTCGTGTTGTCAACTCGTAAAAAGGAATGGGTTCAATTCAGCTTCTATATATATATAAAAGAAAGTCGTGTTAGTTACACTATTTATAACTCAAGAACGGCTGTACCGATATGGCTAAAAATTGGTGGGTAGGTAGCTTAGAGCCAGGAGACGGACATAGGCTATAATTTATGTGTGTCAGTTACATAAATAGAAAAACTGTCTTATGGACTAAGCCTTTTTACTAAGCCTTTTTTTTTTTTTTTGACACCTCCATGGCTGAGCGACATAAAGCACACGTTCTGGCAGCTTCCGGTGCGCAGCAAACAGGTTGTAAGTTAGCGGTGCGTGGAGCACATATGTTTGACTTTTTTGTGTATTTCCTTTAAAATTATATGTGATAAGCTGTCAGAAACGATTGTCACTTAAGAGTGTTTACGCCTCTGAGGCTGAGAGGTAGAAAGTGCTTGGTGGAATAGCTCCTGCACTGCAGTTAAAGAGGTTGTTCTTCCCACTACTATTCTATCTTCTTCTATATATATAAAAGAAAGTCGTGTTAGTTACACTATTTATAACTCAAGAACGGCGGAACCGATATGGCTAAAAATTGGTGGGTAGGTAGCTTAGAGCCAGGAGACGGACATAGGCTATAATTTATGTGTGTCAGTTACATAAATAGAAAAACTGTCTTATGGACTAAGCCTTTTTACTAAGCCTTTTTTTTTTTTTTTTTTTGACACCTCCATGGCTGAGCGACATAAAGCACACGTTCTGGCAGGTTCCGGAACGCAGTAAACAGGTTGTAAGTTAGCGGTGCGTTGAGTGGTATTCGACTTTTTCGTGAAATAAATTATAAACAAACGCGTTACTTCCTTTGAAATTTATATGTGATAAGCTGTCAGAAACGATTGCTCATTCCTATTATCCCGATGATCCCAACCGATATGCCGTTTGAATTTAAAAGACTTCAATTTCCGATCCGTCTTGCATTTGTCATGACCTTTAACAAATCACAAGGCCAATCCTTAAAAGTTTGTGGTTTGAATCTAGAACATCACTGTTTTTCCCATGGTCAATTAGATGTAGCATGTTTACGGGTCGGAAAACCATCTGCGTTGTTTCTTTTTGCGTCTGATAATCAAACAAAAAATGTTGTGCATCACAAGGTACTTTAGTGAAGTGCAATCTACGTACTAAAATAGAGAAACAATAATGAATGATTAATGTAGGTACTTAATTTTTTTGCATTTTCTAATAATAAAAAACTTAATAAATTCAAAAACTTTCTTATTTATTGCCTTTAAGGCGGAACAGAGTTCGCCGGGTCAGCTAGTTATATATAAAAAAAAGACCATGGATTTCAATAAATTTTGCAGAAAGGGGTCATAACTACTGGTGCCATCTGTTGTAAAAGTATAGGGATAATTCCTGTTGTACTTCTTTTCCTCTGTATCCCCCCTCCCCACATTTTTAGTCCCCCTATATTTTATGGGGGGAAAATGTAATGTATTTTAATTACTTTTAAAGACATTATTGATACACATGCGATGTGCGAAACATCGCCAGCTCGATTATTTCGTCCAGAGATAGCAGTTTCGTCTTTATTACAAACTTATTTGTCTGCAATAGGAAACATAGGGGAGAGTTGCCCAAAACGGGATAGGCATACTCAGTTAATATCTCAACTCTAGCCACGTATTTCGCAAAGAAATATTTTTTCAAAGTTTTCAATTGAGACTTTTACTTACTTTTTACTTTTTTCGACAGCAGAACAACTAGAATTGTGGCAAATGCACCCACAGCTCGATCATAGCATCTTAAGACTGCAGTTTCGCCCTTATTATGGGCTCCTCATTTAGGAATAGCCAATGATCGAGCCGGAGGCAAAAATCCTCTTATTGTAGCTAAGATAGATAACAAACTGGTAGATAAAGTGAATTTATCTTACCAGCGAGCGTCCGCAAACTATGGTGCGGCTCAACTCGAAATTTGAAGGCTAAAGCTGGGTATTGTGCAATGAGTTACCGCCCGTAAGCCAGGGCTGAGGCAGAACTGTAGCAAATGCACCCACAGCTCGATCATAGCATCCTAAGACTGCAGTTTCGCCCTTCGGACTCCTCAGTTAGGAATAGCCAATGATCGAGCCAGAGGCAAAAATCCTCTTATTGTAGCTATAGCTACAAAAATCCTCTTATTGTAGCTATAGCTACAATAAGAGGATTTTTGCCTCCGGCTCGATCATTGGCTATTCCTAACTGAGGAGCCTATAATAAGGGCGAAACTGCAGTCTTAGGATGCTATGATCGAGCTGTGGGTGCATTTGCTACAGTTCTGCCTCAGCCCTGGCTTACGGGCGGTAACTCATTGCACAACTAGAATTGTGGTTCTCCGTAATTCGGAACAATTCCGGTTAGAACTGTATTTTGTTCATAGCTCTTTTAGCAACAATTTCATGTACTTAAAAATTGCTAGTGAGTGGCAGTTCAGGGGTCAGCCCTTTATGTTGTCAAAAGCATCATGGTCGGGCAAAACGGGACACTTTTAGGGTGCCCAAAACGGGATACAATTTTGATGTGTCCCGTTTTACCCGACCATTTCCATTAATGTTTTTTAATGTGTTTAAGCAGCACGAAGCGAGCTAGAGGTTCGCAAGTGGATGTTTAACCATCCTGAAAAAGGGATTACTATCTACGAAGTAGGAAATATGTTCAATGCAGCATTTTAAAGAGAAGCTCTTGTCGAAATTGCTATGAATGGGTTCACGAAAACAGGCATTTTCCCATATAAACCCAGATGTCTTTCCTGAATATCTCTTCGCTTCCTCTCTTCCAACAGATCACCCATTGCGGGATGCTCAGAAAATGACGTCCTAACACCCATTAAATCTTCAACAAAATAAGATCAGATCCGAAGGATCTTCAAATTCAGTCGTAGTATCTAAGAGTTTGCTGTCATCACAACCACTAGAGACAGTATTGAAAGAATCACTAAGTGCAACGATAACACTAGCACAAACGCAGGCCTTATCCCACCGTTCACTTCAACAGGAGTCAAAGGACTTGGACTATACTGTCGCCCTTCACTGCCATTTTCTATATCACCCAAAGAAATTCTACCTCCATCACGAGTGATTGGACCAACACCTCTAAATAAACACGATAATAGAAGAGGGAAAACAGCATTTAAAACAAGAAGCCCATGTAAACTTGAGTTGGAAGAAGAAGAACGAGAAAAAAAAAAAAAGAACGAGAAAAAACTTAAAAGCTAAAAAAAAAAAAAAGGGACTGCCAAAACAAGTCTCTTGAATGTTCCGAAAACAAAACAAATGAGGCGTAAAAGAAAACCAGGTGGAGATGCAAAACAGGCATATAAATTTTAAAAATGTTGCTCTGAACCTGAAAAACCCCACAAACATCATTTGCAAAAGTGGAAGAAAATGGACCTAACATGAAAAAAAAAAAAAAAAAAAAAAACGAAAAAAAAAAAAAAAAATCATCAGTTAACCAAGGTTGGACGTCGTCATCTTCAGAAGATGAAACTGAAAAAGATGAAGCATGTATTTTCTGCAACGCTCTGTATCTTGAATCGAAATCTGGAGAAGGAAGCTTTTACAATGTTCGAGCTGCCAGGGATGGGCCCACGAAGCTTATTCCAAAGCAGAGAAGAAGACGACACATTTTTATGCGATTTCTGTGTCATGTAATTTTCCAACTTTACAATTACGTAGCCTATTTTTGGTCTAAAAACTAAATCAAAAGTGAAATCAGTACAAAATAATAACATACAATACCCTATCCCGTTTTACCCACCCTTGGTCGGGTAAAACGGGATCGTATAAGACTTTTTGAAACCAGTATTTTTCACATAAATAATATCGAACAAATATGACAAAGGTATTTTTAGTAATGTAAAAGGTGTATATTTTTAAATGGCGTCTAACTTTGGAATGTACCTTGTATACAATAAGAAATAAAGCGAAGAATAGGTTAGCTATCCCGTTTTGGGGTACTTTCCCCTACTGCCTCCAACGCAGTTACTTCGTATTTCAGACTGATGAGTCCATAATAAGGACGAAACAGCAGTCTCTTGATATAATAACCAAGCTGGCATGTGTTTCACCTGTACTTCTGCTTCAGGCTTAGGGGTGGTAACTTACTGCTTAATCTTTGACATAATTTTGCTACAAAATATTTGATGGACTATTTTTTTTTTAGACTTTATTAGAAAATCCTCCTGAATAAAATTATTACGGGTGATAAATAAAGGCAAAAATTATTGTTTGCATGTTTTGACAATTATTACCGAATATTATTTAACAAAATCAATGACGTTCATAAGTTTGCTTTTTCATTGAAGAAATAAGTTTTTTCTCTCTTATTTTTCATATATTAACTAGCATTTCAGCCAAATACCTTCAAAAAAAAAAAAAAAAATGGGTTTAGTGCTAGCCTTTTTTGGGAGGCAGTATAAGCTGCAAAAGAACTAAATGGCAACACTGACTTTAATGATTTATCAACTGTAACTTAACTGTTTTAAGACTGTACTTAAGAATATACATTGTTTGTGAAACGCCTCAACGTAGTATTGGTATCGCTGTTATGTTTTCAGCTGATGTTGTCCCTGCTTCTGAGAGACTTTTTAAATTTGATTCTGGACAGCATATTCGATAATAAGATTTACAGCATATATGTATATATATACGTGAAATGTGATTAATAAAACTGGTAGTTAAATGAAAATTGGATACTGGTTAATTATAGGTCAATCAGCACCAGTTGCAAATTTTATGTCCTTTTCAAATGTGTAAACTTCTAAGTTTAAATGCTGATGCAGTTATTTTTAGACCATAGTAAAACTTTTACCTTGAAAAAAAATATTAATGGTGTAAATCTCGCTTTCAATCAGACATTTTAGTTACTTAATAATTTCACAGAGAGCGCCAGTAACATTTAATAATCTACAATACTAGATTTCAGTGGCGCCGTCTTTGAAGCAATGCACTAACTGTAATGAAAGCTTTTTCCATAAATTGCCTTTGTACGATGTTATATTCGTTTTGTCAATTTTTTAAGTTTTGTGTGTCAGTAGTTAAAAGTATCAATTTGGTTGTATAAAAAAATCCCTTTTTTAACAAAGTTTCGAAACATTGCATAATGAATTTCATTATATACTGCAAAGCTACCACATTATCATCACCTTACCGCACCGTAAATACAAGAAAGTTTAAAGATTTCGAAATGTGAATACCAATTTAATTAAAGGGGACAAGAAATAAAAAACATACAGTGAACTTTCACTTATACACCGCCTCATTTATGCGCCTTTTATACTTATATGACGATTTTCAATGGTCCCGGCACATTCCATAGCAAAATAATGATAATTTCATTCGTTTATGCGTCGCTCGAAAGATAAATATTTTACTTATGCGCCGAATTTTTCAAAAAATGTCAACAATTTAATTTATTTTCTTGAAAAATGAGCATGTTTCTTTCTTTTCCTCTTTAATCCTTCTCTTTTGTTGCTCACGGAAGGCATTTTTTCCACATGAACTAGAATTCGCAGAGGGACAATTATCTATTATGGATCGTTTTAAAAGGACCAGTTTGTGATTAGGTATGCTACCGTTTTTGTTTTCTCCTTACCGTTGCAATTAGGTTTCAGTAGTTGCCAAACCGTAGTCATATGACCATTTTCTATAGAAACATTCTTATTTATAAGTTCTCATTAGAACTTATGTTGCATTGTAGACTTTTAAATAGACTTAATTACGCGTCTCTCTCACTTATGCGCTTTTTCTGCTGATCCCTTGGGCTGGCGCATAAGTGAGAGTTCACTGTATTCTGGAAGAGATTACGTGGTCGTAGCAAGTTTACAGAAGTCTTTTAGCCACAACAGCTTTAAAAGTTTCACTAAATTGTAAAATTTCTCCTCCAATAAATAAATTTGGATCCGTTTAGGACCTTAATTCTCTGAAATAGGTTTGCGAAATTTTAGTTTCAAATTTAATGCTTGTCTATGCAATTTGTTTCTTTGTACGGTGTTCAGAAAATAACCAAGGAGTTTTAAAGCATTTTGCTAGCGCGATTATAAAAGTAATGGTTCAAAACTTTGGCACAGTAACATGTGAAAACTACACTGTCATTATTAGTTATTAACTTGTTACTGAAAAGTTGCTGAGCCTTTTAGATGCAAACAAGTGCACGCAAAAGTACACAAATAAGACAAATGCAGCATCTGCTTTTCGTTGCCAAAGTTTTTACGTATGCAATAATAATAATAATAACAACAATAATAAATAAATAAATAAATAAAATAATAATAGTAGTAGTAAGTATAATACATATAATGGATGTATTTATAAGGTACTCTGTCAAAACTAAACCAAACTTTTGACGTATTTCTGTTAATTCAAAATACTGTCATCATTTTATATTTCATAGTTACTGTAAGATTTTTGCGTACTTTAGATGCAAATAAGCCACACGCAAAGTGTACGTAAGCTTTGCGAAAACAATTAAGACAAAAATACAGCACTTGTGCTGAACGTAGGAATACCAAAGTTTTGACATATAAAGTATGTGTGACGATTAACTGCTGATACATCTCCGAGAAACTTCGAAGTTTCTCTCTTGGCGTGACTACCGCAATAATACCTCACGCTATCGTCTGCTCTTTGTTAAAAGATTTGTATCTAAAATAATTTGCTGGAAGATTTCGCGTGGATGAATAAGTTGGCAACATGGAGAATATGCATTTTGTGATTTGGAGCGAGCTATTTTCAAATGCTGTAGCAAAAATAGGATGGGAAAATTGTTTCTAAATTGTTACTTTTGTCTTGTTCGGGAGAGATAAAATACACGAAGCAGGAGTTTTGGAGCAAAATTGTTTTCAAATAAATGAATTTATGGTTTTAACCCATTAATGCCTGACATTTTATTTTTCAACGATACTTTGTATACTGGTTACAAATAGTGTTTAATGGACAGGAAAAATAGTTAAAAAATTATCATGTAAAAAATAAATTTTTTATTTAAGAAAGAAAAATCGTCCCTAAAAAGGGACGCTAGGCACCAGAGGGTACATACTTTTTTACCAAAATTTTTTTTCTTCCTACGATGTAATATTGAAAATGACAATTTATAAGAAGAAATAAAAGCAGCAATTAACATAAACTGGGAAGTAGATTCAGAGAACAAGGAAATATTGGTGTTGTTGAGTATGAAAGTCAGCAAAACATTTGTTCTGCAAACCTACGCATTGCATTTGCTGCATTCCGATAGGGTCTTTTACTTCAATTAGCACATCTTACTTGAGTCTTATTTAAAACAATATAACAACTAGCCCCATAATACCTAACTCAACTCTCTTGAGCTCAATGCATGTTGTACAGCAGCTTTTAAAATAAAAATGAAGAGCGGCTACCATCATTTTTTAGAGTGGATCAAAAACCAGCAGTTCCCGATATTTGATGCATGAGATCTTTTTCCCTATGCAACGTTTGTATTGAGCAACCATATATATTTGGTTCATCAATTTCAATTACTTTCTTTTCGCTGTTGGACAATCGCTTAGCCTTTACAATAGGATAAACTCCATGAAGATTCAATGCAATAGTTATGACATTGCTATTATTCCACCGAACCAACGTAATATTATTTTACCTCTCATCGACATTTATTCAAAACTTCCTCTCTTTTCTTTTTTGGACAACGTAACTTAAGTTCATGAGCATTTTTTAATCCGATTCTTGCACAAAACCTTGCTGAGACAAATAATCATGTAGGAGCGCAAGAGAAGTAAATAAATTCTCACAGTAGAGATCAAAATTGGCATGCTCAGGGAATTCGGAAATAAAATCTGCAACCCCCCCCCCTTTCCCAAACAACAGACACATATGCAATCCTTGAATTCTTCATCAAGGTGAAATGCTAAGCTTCTGAAACAGCTTAGGGCTTCTTCAACAGTCAGACTAAACAATAAAAACACCTAAATGTATAATGGAAAAGTAATGAAATATAAGGAATAATTAGTGTTTTAAAGAATTACATTTTTGAAATAGCTTTCTTTCAAAATTTACCTTGAGTATTTTTTGTAATTAAAAAAAAGAAGAGAAAATATTTAAGAACATTGTATAATTAAGTTTATATATATTAATTAATCTAATTTAATTAGATTTTGAAAATAAAATAGGTTTTTAAAATGACAATTATTATCTGTTTTTCAGTCTAAAAACATTTACTAACTTCTTTGATATAAATTATAGATTCTAAGCAAGAAATCAGCAACGGTTAAACAATGCAGCCTTTGGTGCCTAGCGTCCCTTTTTAGGGACGTTCTTAAATTGCTATAAAATCCTAAAAAAATTTAAAATTTACAAAATTGCAAAAAAAGGTAAACTAAAACATCGATCAAAGTAGCACATATATCAAACACAGATAGATTTACTTGTTAATAACTTTAAAAACTTAGCTTTTTGTTCTTGAGATTGCGAACGATGTAATTTTTGATAAAGATCATAATCAAATGGCTACAGATCACACTTTACAGCGGTTATGTGCTGCAATCTGTTAATACAGAATTGAAGCAATACCAAAGTAATAATTGAACACAATTATTTGGTTGAAATGTTCATTTTTGGAAAATTCAGACACACTTTTCGGACCGTCCCTAAAAAGGGACGCTAGGCATTAATGGGTTAAGGATTAATTATTATTTTATTTGATTTAGTTATTTTTTTATCTTATTTTTTTGAATTCTGACGTTGCAGCAGCAAATTAGCGATAAATGAAATAAAAGCACATCCAAATTAATTTGAACCATTTAAAGTGCACTTAAATACTGCACAACTATTTTATCCATGTATAGGTGATTAGATACATGTGCATGCACTAGTAGATTTAACTCTGGACACTTTTCAATTTTTTAAAGATTTCACCATTAAATATTGTGTAATGAATTATAAAATTTAGTTATTTTACTTAAATAATTTATTTATTACTTCTCTATTATGTATGTATTCATTTCATGTGAATATTACCTTTATTTATTTTACTAGCAGTATCCGCACGGCCATGCCCGTGCAATAAATGTAAAGGATATCAACTGAGTAAATTAAGGTTCACTCTAACCCTCTGAAGTAAAATTGCTGTATTCTTTACAAATGTGCCCCACAACCTTTTAAATTCCAGAAAAAGTCCTGTTAAAGTTTAAAAAAATTTGCCAAATAAATCAAAAAGACATTAAGTTAAGTAACAGGAGATTAATTACTCAAATTTAGTCAATTTTCAAGGCTTAACTCTATACGCAAATTTAAACCACTATGAAACTACAGGGACAAAATAGCAGTTTGTCTGGAAAATGGGACTTAGTGTTTCAGTTTTGCATATAGAGCCTTGAAAATTGACTAATTTGAGTAATTAATTTTTCCCGTTCTAAGTGATGGAGAAAAACGCTCTAAAACTTTTATTTTCAGAAAAAAACCCCTTTCCAACGATGTGTAATGTTAGGGGGTGGGGGACCCTCCCTCAATTAGGTAAAGTACATCTAAAAGGAGACTAATTAATTAAATTAAAAATAACTAATTCAAAATTTAGAATTCGGCTTTCGAGGTGCATTTTACTGGGATACGTTCGAATATTTGTGCCAAGCTTCAGGTCTGTAGTTTTTGTGGGGCTTCTATCCATCGGTTACAAACATACATACAGAGCCCGTCATCTATATATAGAGAGAGATAATGCAGCCTATAAACAAAATTGTCTTCAAATGAATTTTGATTTTTTTCGTTAATTAGCCTTGGCAACGAAATGTGATGAAAAAGTAACGGCTTTGTTACAAAATATTGACTTAATAAGCATGAAGCAAACCTTTTCCCCACATAAAATATATACAGGGTGTCCACTCCAATCGTGGACCAATAGCTAATTTCTAAACCGTTAGAGATAAGCATATAGTTTATTTAGGAAAAAATCTCCAAATTACGAAAGGAATTTTGGGTCTATTCAATGTTTTTCAAAAAATCAAATTTTGAAAGAGATACGAAATTTAAATTTTTATACAGCCCCCCAGTCCTATCAATCATATTTAGTAAAACATTCTTAACACTGTAACGTTTAAAACTAAAAAAAAATCACACTTCTACCACAAAAATTGACCGAGTTATGACGTTTTGAAAAATCAAGATTTTGCATTGTTTCGATGACGTCCATCGAGAGATCGCTTAAGGACCGCATGCGAAATCCTTCAAAATCTTGATTTTTCAAAACGTCATAACTCGGTCAATTTTTGTGGTAGAAGAGTGATTTTTTTTTAGTTTTAAACGTTACAGTGTCAAGAATGTTATACTAAATATGATTGATAGGACTGGGGGGCTGTATAAAAATTTAAATTTCGTAACTCTTTCAAAATTTGATTTTTTGAAAAACATTGAATAGACCCAAAATTCCTTTCGTCATTTGGAGATTTTTTCCTAAATAAACTATATGTTTATCTCTAACGGTTTAGAAATTAGCTATTGGTCCACGATTGGAGTGGACACCCTGTATATATATGTATTATATTTTTACGTATTGTTCTCCAACTCCATTAATATTTAAAATGTATACAATCAAACAATTCTTGAAACAATATAATTAGAAAAAGAGTAAAAAGTTTTCATAGGATTTCTTGATAACAAGTTTCATTTCTTTTCTTTTTTTTTTTTTGCTTGTATGACCCTTTTATAATAATAATTGATGTCAGATTTTTTAAGATATACTGCTATTATTGCTACTATAAACATGAAACTAAAACAATAAACAGAAATGCAAAAGAAAAATTGAAATTATTCTAAGCGTAAAAAGATAATTAATATTTAAAAATGAATAATTGATTTCAATCATACACTTAAACAAACGTTTTAATAATCTATAAACGCACAACTTTTTCTTTATATACTTTTGAATTAAAAATAAAATTGGAATTAAAATACAAAGCATAAAATTAATGTACCTGAAGTATAATTGCAATTTGCTCTTGTTCTGACAAAATTCCTCTTTTTCTGATTATGAAAGTTGGGGAAAAAAAGCACTGAAAGGCATATTACCGCGGGGCCGTCGCGATTCTCTCCTCAACCGGGGACAGGGACCGTCTAGATTCTCTCCCAGATAACCGTTAACAGAATCCAGTCGAACTGGAGTATTTTGACACCACTGTTGTATTCCGAGGTGGCGGCGAACGCGACTTCGTTTGTTGCTGTCACTGACAGCTGATGGAAGGGAAAATTGATGACCCATCCTAAAAATCAAGGGAGACGTTTTTGTTACAGGCGCCTAAAGGTTGAAAAGCACTTAGGGCTCAATTTTATTACTCTCATTTACAAACAGCGGGTAACGATCACTGAGGAGCTCCCAAGTCTTTCCTAAGCTTGTATTGAACTCTGATCTATCCCCCATTGTTGAAACGTAACTTAGAAAATTTCGCTTTCAGCAAGTCGGGATTATACGATTACAAGGCCAAATTACGATTATTCAAACTTAGATTACAATTACGATTACGCAAGAAATACTTGATTAAAATTACGATTACACGATTACGAGTGTTCCATTTACAAATTATGATTATGATTATGATTACAAAAAAATGTAATCGATTACGCGGATTACGATTACGTAATCGACGATTACTCCAAGCCTGCCCCCTTCTAATGTCATCAAAGGAGGCCTACAACTGCGTTTTTAGGCGTGTTAATTTTGAAAATTTCTGAGGGGAGAATCCTCGAAACTTTCTGTCTTAACGTCATGGAAGATCTTCTAAAATTGATTTTTAAATTTCAAAATCTGTCCGGAAAATAGTGATTGAACCATTCCGATTACGCTGCGTATAACCATTACGCTTGCAGTCGCGTTTATAAGAAATCAATCTAACTAACTTTCCAATACCCCCTCCCCTCTAAACCTTTCTTTTTCTCAACATCACCAAATGTAGTCTAAAATCGTGTTTTTAACACTGTACTGAGAAGGAATTTTTCTAGCGATTACCTCAGGCCCGTTACGTTTACTTTTACAGTTAAACTCATATTGTTTATTATTATTTTTCTCCTCAGGTAACGAATTCTCTTGATTTCTGTGATTATATTCTATTATTGGTCCCCTTCTTAACCTGAAGCTGTATCCTATCTCTCTCTATAATCATGCGTGTGTGTGTTTTGAAACACCTAATGGGCAGCCAAACTCATCCCCCTTCCACTCACCCCCCCCCCCCCCCCCAGTTGCTTGAGTTTGCCCTGATTACTAAAAAAATTATCGACTAATATGGTTCTTAGGAAGAGGCCCCAAAATACGATTTTGCGGGAGGGGGAGGGGCGAAAATTTGAAGTTTCGCCACTGGTGGGACAAAAGTAAAAATAAAATATTTTCAAATGAATGAATAAATGAACGATTTCATGAACAAACTCACTCATGTGCTACAATAGTAGCACAACTCAAAAAGCACGCGTTTTGGTCTAAGAACAATCGTAAATATGAAAATACACATTCTTTTCAAGAGCAATACTAACACAACTCATAATTTAATATTAGGCCGTAAAATGAGAGAGTAAGCTAAAGCATCTTATGCATTTTCCTTAGCAATGAAAACTTTAAACCCTTTTATCTCAAAACATGATTTTTTGAGCTGTGCCGCTATTGCACCTCATGAGCGAAATGATACAATAAACAAATAAATAAATAAATATATTAATTAGAGAAAGCTCAAAGCGCAGTTTGGCCCAATGGCAGAATACCGAAGCTTCGGCAGATGCATATACGGAAGTTTTACCATTGAATGCATAATAAATACATAAAATTTCTTACTATATAACTCCATGTTTTAATATTCTTAGTATTCCACAGTTTTAGTTTACTGTCTTATTTTTAAGTTAATTTTACAAATTTAAGTATTTATTGTTGTTTTGTACTTGTAGTACCAGTAAAGAAGACAATTCTAAATTTTTTTTATTGTCGATAAGTAATTTGAAGCATTATTTGGAATATGAAAAGCATGTTTCTTGCATAAAAAGCATGATGTTTATAACTAATATGAAAATATTAAATCAGAAACTTATTTAACAAGAAATTCGCTGCTAGTTGCATTATACCTTAATATTGTAATACATATCTGAATATTCTTAATTTAAAATTTTCGAAGTTAGTTTGAATTTTTTAGGGTTTGAACATGCATTCTTCCTTAATTACCATTAAGTATTCATATTTTAAATCAAATATTTAGAATGTTCAACTTTGAAACTGGTTATTTCAAAACGAATAAAATCAAAACTAAGCATTTTTTAAAGTAACAAATGAAATTAAAACTTAATATGTTCAATCGAAAGTAAATGTGCATGGAAAGGGCACTCTCCTCGTACTTTGCTTGATGAAAAATAAATAAAAATTCAGCTTCAATTTACCTTTTGTTAATTCTCAGGATATTTTAAAATCCTGGACTACTATTAATAATATTGATCAATATCTACATGGTGAGTTAAGTTTTGTCAACATATGAATCAGTTTAACAAAAACTGAAATTTTATACCTATAAATCTATTAAATAAAATGTGACTTAAAAAAATCCCAGCTTGATTGATGTTATGCAGATTGACTTTTTTTAATCAATGTCAATACTAGAAATGTTTAAAGAAAGCCGCTTTTTACTAGCTTCATTTTAACTCAACTAAAGTTGTTCATATAATTATTAACTAAAGGGCGATTCCACGAAACTGGGGACATCATTAAAAAAAATTACCAATGCACCAATAGTTTTTTTTTATTTCATATGATGTAAAAAAGAATGAATTTTTATAAAACTACAATAAAAAGGTTAGAAACTCATTTCTTTTAAGTTTTGACAACTACATATTGTGCACGTGTTTTCTTGTATTATAGCTACTAAAAGTTTATCTGTTTTTTACTTATGAAATTAACTGGTATGTCTAATGTCTACATTTCTATTGTTTTTATTGAAATTTAGTTTATGAATGAAGAGATTAGGCCCAACACACACAAAGAAACTTTGAACTGTTCTAATTATTTTGTAAGCAATTTCTATAAATTAGGCCTCACATTCATGTAACGTTAGTCACAAAATAGTATAAAAGTTTATTTTGCTTTAACAAAACTAAACCCAGTATTAAAACAAGTCATATTATCTTTATATATCTTTGATATTCTTCATTTGAATGTTTAAAAGTAGTTGAATTTATGTGTTTAAAACTTGTTTAAAATATGTAACATCAGTCACATTTCTTTTCCCGCTAAGATACTTGAATCAAAATACACAAACGGTACTAACTGCTGCAAAAAGGTAACACAGGCGGTGTCAGAAATAAAAAAATGGCGGAAAATATGAAGATTAGTAAATGAAAGACAAAGAGTGATAAAATGAGCAGAGATAAAAGAAAGAGAAAACACTTTTTTTAGTGATCACCCAGCTAAGTTACCAAAGTCTGTTTCGAACCAAGTTAAAAATAAAGATAAATTGGAAAAAGAAATAGAAGAAAATGTAGACCCCAAAAGAACCCGGTTTCAAATAGGAAACGCCCCCTATTTTTTCTTTTTAAATTCAAACTGGGCAAACAAGGCTGCTCCTAACTCTGCATGTATAGCAATTAAATCAAAGTGCGTGCCAATGAAAACAGTTAACATGGTTAAGCAATTTTGGACCCTATATAATCTTAAGAGACAAGCACCAGGCTGTGAAGATATCAAAACTGCTTGGAATAATGATGGCTCTAAAGATTAGATGCTAAAAAAACATCAGAAAAACTCTTAGAAGCAGATACATTAGTTGTGAAATCTATATATGAAATAAAAATTGAGGAAGCAAATTTGCGAAATTGAAACATAAGTATGTTTTTCATGTAGCAAATTATAGTACAATATTTCCCTGTGCAATTACCATAAAAGCTTCATAATAACCTACACTACATAATGAAATTGCCACATTATTTTCCTAAAGATTCAGAAAACTTCAATATTAGTGAAGAAAATCCAAATCAAACGATTGTATGAATATACATATTTTTTTGTCCCGTACAATTTTTTTTTTACATACTACACTTCAAGAAATGTGAAAATATTTTAGCTATCACCATCAGATTTGCAGTTGTGTTATCAAGAGTTATATTTGAGTAATATTTTTAATATTACTCAAAAGAAGCTGGAGCAGGTAATAAGCAGCAACATTTTTTTTTGGCAGTGATAGTTTGAATCACCAAAAATCAAAATTGTTTTTCAAAGTCTAATTCAGAAGAATATGTTCAAAAATTGAAGGCTGCAGCGGGAGAGAGGGTTCTTGTGGAATATAATAGTGAATTCTATGAGGTGAAGTTAGTTTTTTTTCGATGAAACAATGTATTTTCATAAAGTCTAAGATCTCTGTTTTAAGGGGAGAAAAGCTGTTTAGTTTTTTTGTTTTTAGTTTTAAGAGAATTTCACATAACAGAAGAAAACAGAATTATACATAATTCTGTTTTTTCAATGTCTCTTCTGTGTAACGTCAGTCACAATTTTTTATTCCCTCTAATTTCTCACAAAAATTTTCCTCATGTCTAAATTGAAGTGTGGGGGCATTAATGTATGCCATATCAAGACATTTTAGTCCGATTTTGAACGTACCAAAATTTAATTCCAAGACAGTACTGAATTTAAAAGATGAAAATGTAGTCGAATTGTAACGTCAGTCACCGTGGAATGGTCCTAAATGTAATTTAATGTAACTTATTTATATATACAGTCAAACCTGCCTTTCTAGAACTTCACGGGACGGAAGAAAAATTCGAGATACGGAGGTTTCGAGATACAGAGGTTGTGATAAAATTTACAAAATATAATCAATTGGAACGAAGTTAAATGCTTAATAAATTGTTTTGCATTAACCCATTAATGCCTGACATTTTTTTTCCAAAGATATTTTGTATACTGGTTAGAAACAGTGTTTAATGGACAGGAAAAATAATTAAAAAAATATCATGTGAAAAATAATCTTTTTATTAAGGAAAGAAAAATCGTCCCTTTAAAGTTACGATAGACCCCAGAGGGTACATACTTTTTTCACTAAATTTCTTTTCTGCCTACGATATAATATTTAAGAAGACATTTTATAAGAAGAAATAAAATCATCAATTAACATAAACTGCGAAGCTGGGCTTAGCTTTTTTTCTTGCGATTGTGAACGATGTAATTTTTGATAAAGATCATATTAAAACTGCTACAGAACACACTTTACAATGGTTATGTGCTGCAATCTGTTAATAACGAATTAAAACAATACCAAGGTACTAATTGAACACTATTATTTGGTTGAAATGTTCATTTTGGGGAAATTAGACCCTTTTTTGGATCCTTCTTAAAGAGGAACGCTAGGCATTAATGGGTTAATATTGCAGAATATTTTACTGTACGACATGGTGTACGTTCACGTTTTACTAATTGTGATGACTATATCGGTAGCAAGTTAATGCATACCTTTAAGTGCGAACATAGTCTTTGAATGATTGGGCAGAAGATGACTTTTGTCTCCAAGTTATACCATTGATAAAGGTGGTTGGAGATGAAATTCAAAAATGAGAGTCGTCAAAATTCGAAACATAGAGGTTTTCGAAAAAAACATTCGGGATAAATATGAAAAAAAAATATATTAAATTTATGCTGTAAAAGCAAGGAAATTGAGAAATTTCGCCATAGAGTGGTTTTCGAGGTAAGCAGGTTCGAGATAAACAGTTTCGACTGTATATATATATATATATATATATATATATATATATATATATATATATATATATATATATATATATATATATATATATATATACACAATTATTTTTATTAAATATAATTTTCTTCTATGTTTTATTATCAAAATAATTGTGCAATGTGTATTGTTTAAAGGACAATATTTTATGTCATTATGAGTACAAAATGACAATTTACAACATAAATTATTATAGGCTGAAGCAGCCGAATCAAACCTTATGCTTCGACCAAGCCGAAGCTTAACACACTCTCTGGTATTGATTGATATACGAAAGAAAAGTAGTTAAAGAATTAGTGAGAGAATAAGAAAATAAGTGAATAAATGGATGAAAAAATATAAATAAGTAAATTTGCAAAGAAATACTTGAATGAATTACTTAATAATTAAATAAGTAAACGAATTGAACTATTTCACTTTGCTCCTCACGTACCTAGCAAATTATGTGAAACCATTTAAAACCAAAACATGCCTGCGATCAACTAAAAAAAGTACTGCACTGGACATCAGTAGATCTCAACTATTGCTTAAAATGTAAGTTGCAAAAATTCTATCATTTTAAAATAACTTTTTTTTTCTCAAATATGTGCGTTAAATTTTAAAAGAGACACCCCCACCCTTGATTTTTGGATTTTTTTTTTTTTTGTTTGGAACTAAGCAAATATTTTAGAAATTAGTAAAAATGTTGCTAGATTGGGGACGCTGCAAACTGTAAAAATATTTTACCATTTGACTTTGATCCGCATGCCTGTTACTTGTTCCAATTATGAAACTTGAAACAGAATTCTTTCTCTCTCATTGTTGCATTCATTTTTAATTACAACTTTTAGTTTTTGATGGTAGTCGGTGGGCCAACTGAGAAAAAAACACATAAATTAACTCCATTCGATAATTCGTCATCAGTTTAGTTACTGTATCATATGAAATAATATTCAAGCAATTTTCGACTCTGCATACCTTATGTGTGCAGTATAAGACTCCAAAAAGTTTGGAGTACGTACACTGTTAAAAAAACCCTGAATTTTCAGGAAGATTTTTACTGATTTTAACAGTAAATTTCCGTTTTCGTTTCAAAACAGAACTTTTCCTTGAAAAAACGGAACTATTCCGTGAATTACCAAGTTGGAGAAACAAAAAACGGAATTTACCGGTTTTGTGGTTGAAATATAACCGAACGAGAGAGTTAGATACAGTCTGAAGAGACTTGGAGCGTGCGCAGAAACGACGGCAGCATAAATGATTCATAACTGAATCAAAGTGCGCAGCAAAAGTAACGCCAAGTCATCGAGAATTAATGTGCATGTTTACGCTTCTGTGAAAGCTGTATTATTCGCATTAGCATGGAAAAGAGGACATCTGTGTCTCGTCGTCTACTTTACAAAAAACATCACAGTCGAATGTTATTTAATCGTGTTCCTCAGGACGTTATTATGTGTGCGCCATTTTGTTTCAATTTGAAAATGCTTCGTCGAAGAGCGTTGACTATTGTTAGCATTCGAAGAAGAATTGTTCCAGGATTCTGCGCAGTTAATCAAATTGACTGGAAAAATAATTTGGATCATTTCATGTGTTTTTCGGTATCCAGCATTTCCTAGCTCAACATTTTTAAGAAGACTTCGTTCATCGCAATGGATACAATCAAAATGGGCACCAAAAGGGCGTGTTAGTATATTTTGAAATCTACTCGCTCTATTGTTGCCTTTTTTGAGCAACAAAAATTAATAATTTTTATTTAAGAGGTAAGAATTTTTATTTTTGTTACTGCTATTTTTATTTTAATCTGAGTCCAGACTTAACAGTTAGTTATTTCATGATGTAAACCAATTGTGCATTTTAGTAGTTGCATGTATAAACTTACTGGTGCTGAGGGTTAGTAAAATTTAGTGAAATGATTTTTGTAATTTTATATCAAGATTTAAAAGCTTAGTTTCAAAACTTAGCTTTTTTACTTTATGACTTTACTTCGTTAATGTGACGAAATTAATGTTGTCAAAACTACGAAAATGATTGTCAATTTGACGATACTAGGATAAAGAAATATTTCGCTACATTTGACGAAATTCATCCCAATAAAATGACGAAATGTTCGCTCGGGGTATATTCTTGGAAGTGATTTCATCAAAAACAAAGAAAATTCGTTAATTTTGAGAGTGTATTTCTGAAAGTGTTGATCACTATGAACACCATAACGTAAATATATATGAAAATAGAGGAAATCAGTAACAATACAGGATTTTTTTTAAAGGAACCACGAATGTTTCAAATTCAGAAAGGAAAAAAAGAACTTTCGGAAGAACTTAATTTTTATTCAAACATAAGAGAAAATATTTTTAAAAGAATGCACCTTGTTAATACTTTTTAATTTTTTGAAGTTATGCGCTCAGAAATACTATGCATTGATCATTCCATCTTCAAAATATTTGAGTATTTTATGCGAGATTGATGTAATCTTTTCAAAAAAATCATGTTATTTTAATGAACTAAAATTTTTAATGAAAAAAAAAAAAAAAAAGGCCAATTCTTGTATTGCTTTAGTATTTTTTTTAAAGGCAAGATGTTTAAAAGTTTGAAGTATATGAGCGGATATTTTCAAACTTTTTCTAAAAAACAAAATTCGTAAGAGTTTTAAGTTTACATTTTTGCTCATCATTTTGTCTTATATATATATATATAATTTTCCGGTGAGCTAGTTTACGCTCCTTTTTTAATTGCTCTATTTTTCTGTTTCTCATTTTCCCATATTTTAATCACCCACATTTTTACATTATAGGCTTATACTTATACGCTTATACTTATATATGCAAGATGGAAAATTATTGAAATTTTGCAAAATAAACAAGCGCTTTTATAGCAGCTTAATATTAATAGCAAATGATATATGAAAGTTTAATAAATTAGTCCTTTAAGTGGCGCAAAATGTGTAGATTGGAAAAAATAACAAATGAACAAATTGAAATTTTAAGAAACTTTAGAGAAACATTTGAAAATTTACGAAACAATATAAAGATATAAAAAGAACAAACGAAAAAGATAAGGCAGCACATTACCCATGTTTGTTCTTTTTATATGTTTATATTGTTTCGCAAATTTTCAAATGTTTCTTAAAATTTCAATTTGTGCATTTGTTGTTCTACACAATCTACTCATTTTGCGACACTTAAAGGACTAATTTACTGTACTTCCATAGATAATTTGCTATTGATATTAAGCTGCTATAAAAGAGCTTGTTTAATTTGCAAAATTTAAATAATTTTCCATCTTGCATGTATACATATAAGTCAAAGCGTATAGGTATAAGCCTATAACGTATAAGCGGGGATAATAAGAACCGAAAAAATGAAGAACGGAGAATTACGAAACGAAAAAATGCCTAACGGAAAAATGACGAACGCTCTGTTCGTCATTTTTCCGTAAAATCACGGAAATATAATTAACGAAACGGAAACACTCCGGCAACTCAGCTGCCGTATATTTTTTCGTTATTTTCAGGAATTTTTTTTAACAGTGTATTGGGAAACATGTTTTTTCTTAAAATTAATTAATAAATAAACGAATGAATGAATAAATGCTTAAATAATAAAAAAAATAAATGAATAAATACGTTATTTAATTAATTGAAGTACGAAAAAAATGATTAAGAAATTAGAGAAAGAATAAGAAAATAAACAAATCAATACATAAATAAGTGAAGTTTAGTCCTAGTTAAGATTTAATACGTGTCGGGGAAAAAAGTATTTTTTCGGAATGTTTGCACACAAAATTAGGGAACCTAGAAACATTATTAAAATAGTTCCACAAGATTGAAAATGCTTGGAAGTGCCAAAACACTGAGTATAAATGTTTTTAAACAATAATTTTATGAGGCAATAAAAATTAAAAATTAACTTACGTGAGGTGGGATAAGTAGAAAGAGAACGACAACATTCATTTCAACTTTAGACATTCTACAACTGTTTCAGCTGTTGGAAAACATGACAAGTTTTACTTTTTATATCAATAAATAAATAAATAAATAAATACAGAGATGTATACTTCCAAATCAAAAGTTAAAAAATTCTACTGCAAGTGAAAACACACAATTCTACTAAAGGAAGTATATCTACTATGAAAATTTTTTTTAATCGATTATGCAACTATTAAATATTTATTCGTGTTGCTATGCATTTCAACTTAAGTATTGTGCTCAAAAGTTCAATATTCACCTTTAAAATTACTAATAGTCAAAATTAACTTAAAAATGTGTCCTAAAGAAATGTGAAATGAATTTGGTTGAACGTTTTTCACTACAGTATTTTTTTTAATGCAGTTTATTCTCATTTTAAAATAGCTAATTTAACCGATGAAAATACAACATTATTAATCAAAAGACATACTCAAAAAATTTTTTTGATACCGAAATCTGCGAAAATAATTTTTGTTCCCAAAAACTTAAGACAGTTTTTTAGTAGTGATTCATACATTAATATTTTAACTAAAACTATATTATTAACAAGTATTTATAATTAATAATTCAAAATAAAACAGTTTTATGCACTCTAGTACTTTCGCTTGATCGCCTAATGAAATATCAAATGCTAAAATTACGGCTTACATCTTTAAGGAAAATGTAGAGTTTTCCGATCTTCTTCAAAGAAATTTAGACATATTCTAAACATTTAAAATTGATTCTGAAATGTGCGAAAATAATTTCTGTTCCCAAAAACTAAAGACATTTTTAGTAGTGATTCATATTTAATTAATATTTTAACTAACAACATATTATTAACAAGAATTTACAATTAATAATTAAAAACAAAACATTTTTATGCACTCTAGTACTTTCGCTTGATCGCCTAGTGAAGTATCAAATGCTAAAATTACGGCTTACATCTTTAAGAAAAACGTAGAGTTTTCCGATCTTCTTCAAAGAAATTTAGACATACTCTAAACATTTAAAATTGATTTTGAAATCTGCGAAAATAATTTCTGTTCCCAAAAGACATATTTAGTAGTGATTCACATTTAATTAATATTTTAACTAACACTATATTATTAACAAGTATTTATAATTAATAATTCAAAATAAAACTGTTTTATACACTCTAGTAATTTCGCTTGATCGCCTAATGAAATATCAAATGCTAAAATTAACGCTTACATCTCTAAGGAAAATGTAGAGTTTTCCGATCTTCTTCAAAGAAATTTAGACATACTCTAAACATTTAAAATTGATTCTGAAATGTGCGAAAATAATTTCTGTTCCAAAAAACTAAAGACATTTTTAGTAGTGATTCATATTTAATAAATATTTTAACTACCAACATATTATTAACAAGAATTTACAATTAATAATCAAAAATGAAACAGTTTTATGCATTCTATTACTTTCGCTTGATCGCCTAATGAAATATCAAATGCTAAAATTGCGGCTTGCATCTTTAAGGAAAATGTAGAGTTTTCCGATCTTCTTCAAAGAAATTTAGACATACTCTAAACATTTCAAATTGATTCTGAAATTTGCGAAAATAATTTCTGTTCCCAAAAATTAAAGACATTTTTAGTAGTGATTCTATTTAATTAATATTTTAACTACCAACATATTATTAACAAGAATTTACAATTAATAATCAAAAATGAAACAGTTTTATGCATTCTATTACTTTCGCTTGATCGCCTAATGAAATATCAAATGCTAAAATTGCGGCTTTCATCATTATGTAGAGTTTTCCGATCTTCTCCAAAGAAATTTAGACATACTCTAAACATTTCAAATTGATTCTGAAATTTGCGAAAATAATTTCTGTTCCCAAAAATTAAAGACATTTTTAGTAGTGATTCTATTTAATTAATATTTTAACTAACAATATATTATTAACAAGAATTTACAATTAATAATTAAAAATAAAACAGTTTTATGCACTCTAGTACTATCGTTTGATCGCCTAATGAAATATCAAATGCTAAAATTACGGCTTGCATCTTTAAGGAAATTGTAGAGTTTTCCGATCTTCTTCAAAGAAATTTAAACATACTCTAAACATTTCAAATTGATTCTGAAATTTGCGAAAATAATTTCTGTTCCCAAAAATTAAAGACATTTTTAGTAGTGATTCTATTTAATTAATATTTTAACTAACAATATATTATTAACAAGAATTTACAATTAATAATTAAAAATAAAACAGTTTTATGCACTCTAGTACTTTCGCTTGATCGCCTAATGAAATATCAAATGCTAAAATTACTGCTTACATCTTTAAGAAAGTGAAGAGTTTTCCGATCGTCTTCGAAGAAAGCTGGTGCGGATCTAAGCGGAGCTCAAGCTACCAAACTACGGTGCCTGCCAGCTCTGAAGGTTTTTATATGTTTGTCTGGAAGAAAAATAAGAAAACTGCACACCGGTTTGGCCCTATAACTGGAGAGGCCGACGCATCCGCCATTTTGGATCACGCGTACTTTCGCACAACAGGGAAAGCTACCTTAATTGGCAGTCATTCGCCCAACAAGAAATATTTGCTTCTTTCTCGCATCGCTCGATTTTGTTTCTTTCTCGCATTTGCGTACGTCTCGTTCTAACATTAAATTGCTGGTAGCTAGCCTCCTTGCAATCCCGCCGGGATACGGGAACGAATCCCGGTACTCCCTCTCTTACGGCTCCCCCTCGCTCTTTTTATTTTGTCAGCGAGTATAAGGTACTGTAGAAATCGCCTCAGAGAAATTTCTCAAGCCAAATCAAAATATTGCTTTGAAATATGATATAATAAAAATAATTTTGATTGATTTTTAAGGTGATGGGGGGGGCTTTGGAAGTTTTTCGAAATTGAAATTTTTTGGACGGGGGGGAAGGGGTAGAGTTCAGTTGTCTTCCTCCGGAAGGACTTTATAAAACAAATTTTCGCTGCTTTTTGGTTTGCAAGTGTGTGTCACATTATTACGTCAAACTAACGTCTCCAAAAGTAGCCTAAAACTGCGTTTTCGAATTATTAAATTTTGAAAGCAATGTGGAACCTCACCCGCCTCCACTCTCTAATGTCACCATCGATAACTTAAATGTTTGCAAATAGAAGAGAAAAGAAGACTAAGAATTTTTCAAATTTTCCGATAGAGGGTCGTGAATTCTCCCTTTCCAAAGATAGTCTAAAAGTTACTTGAGTGTCGAAGAACGTTTCGGGAGGGAATCTCGAATCCCTTCTTGGCCCCCGTTTTTCCGCAATTATAACAAATCCTCTAGTTGCATTTTTAAAACTTCAACGTCGAACAATAATCGAATTTGACCACTGAATTCTTAAAATCATCAAAAATAAAGCAGAATTACATCTTAAAGACTTTTATTCTGAAAAATGTCCAAAGAAGGTCACCAAACCCACTTTGTTTGAGTGTCCAACGTCCTGTAACCAAAGATAGCTTGCATGAAGTGCCCTCGACTGTCCAACGTCACCAAAGATTATCTCCAACTAACTTCAGTTTTGAAACAATATTTGGAAGGGAACCCGAAACCGAACCTTGAATAGCTTAAAATTATCAATTTTTGACATCAGTTAAAAAAAATTCTCTGGCAGCCAGGGCCGGATTACAGTCTATTTACGCCCAAGGCCAAACTTAGAAACAACGCCCCACCTCACACATCCGAACCCTATCAAAATCGAATCTCCCCTTCCCCGCCCCATTTGATAAACTGATTTATGATTTTGTTTTTTTCTCTCGCCCCCCCCCCCCATTTTTTTTTCGTATTCCTCTGCCAATGCTTGAAAAATTAAGGTCCAAAGGTGGTTCCTCGGGAATTTGTCGAAATTGAAGCTTTCAAAATGCAATTTAATGCCATTTATCGGAAAGTAATGGGACAACTTGCAGCAGGGCAATTCAACGTGCAATTTTAAAGATTATTGATATTTTTTAAAGCAAAATTGTAAGTGTTTTGTTACATTCAAAGCAAAATATATGTTGTAGAAACGATCTTTTCTCCTGGATTATTATAATTTTTAAGCTGAATTTAATGGTATAATAATCCATTTGAAAAGCCCGATATCACAACGTATATTTTTCTTTGAATGTTACAAAATACATACTGATTTGACCTAAAAATGTCATTTCCTTACCCCTGCCCCCCCCCCGGTAAGTTTTCGAAATTGAAGTTCTACATAAGCAAGTGTGAGTCAGTTTTGATGAGGTTTTATAAAGGAATGAGTTTGAAGACTCCTCCTCACCCTTTTCGAAACCTAAAATTTTGACGAACTTTAATGATGTAATGATGCTTTGGAAAGGCGGAAATCGGGAGAGCTCTCCCTCTCTCCCGAGATCCTAAAATACAATTTTAGACGATTGAGTCCGGTAATTCGCTTCGGTATTGAGACCCAAATCACGAGATTTTAGACAATTTTTAATGAGGTGGGAGAGGCCTGAGGTCAGGGTCACTTCCCGAAAAAGTTTTCGATCTTGCGGTCTGAAAACAAAATTTTAGATGATCTGTTATGGTGTGGAGGTGGGGCGCTTGAGAGTTTTTCCATAGAGAAAAAATTTCGAAATATGCATTTGTAAAAATTCTAATGCATCTAACAGTGCTGGGTGAAGAGATGGGAGTTGGGAACTCTTCACTTATTAAAAATTTTTGAAATTTTAGGAATGTTTCAAATGTTGGGAGGGATCGGGGTGAGGACCCGCCTTGACAAATCTGTTGAAATCAGATAAATGAAATTGTCGAAAATCTTCGATGATGTAAGGGGAAAAAATTGGTTTCTGGACTCTCATCAGAAAATTTTCGACATTTAAGTCCTGAATGCGAGGTTGAAGATCACTTTTGATGTTATGGGAAAGGATGGGGTTCGTTGAGTCTCACTCGGAAGTTTTTTAAAATGGACATTTCATAAAAAACAAGATTAGAGAATATTTGAAGGTGGAAATTAAAGCGGATTCAGGGGATCTCCCATGGAATGTTTCTGAAATTAAAATTATTAAAATACAATTTTAGTCTGCTTTGGTGACGTGAATTTAAGGGATTAGGCTCGGAAACGCTCCCTTTCCTTATTTCACTACGTCGCTAAACTTTTATTTATTCTTGAAAATATGTTGTAAAACATCTTCTCACGCTTTCTTTTAATAAAAAAAAGTTTTTTTTTTTATTTTTCTATAATGAAATTGAAAAAAAAGTCTGTGACCTCAGAAAAAAAATAATGTTTTAAGCTGAGGAGATAATTACCAATAATAGCTTAAAGTAATTTTAATTTATTTTATTTAAATTTAAAAAGCATGGCTCTTGAATTTCTTGATACAGTTTTGTTTTTCTTTCATTTTCTACATTAGAAAGATTAGAATGTTGATGCTCCTTTCCTTACAATTGTTTTATGTTTTATCCCTCTCTTTAACCCATTAATGACAAGCGTCCCTTTTTAGGAACGGTCCAAAAAAGGGTCTGAATTTCCCCAAAATGAACATTTCAACCAAATAATAGTATTCAATTAGTACCTTGGTATTGTTTCAATTCGTTATTAACAGATTACAGCACATAAACCTTGAAAAGTGTATTCTGTAGCAGTTTTAATATGATCTTTATCAAAAATGACATCGTTCACAATCTCAAGAAAAAAAAGCTAAGTTTTCAAAGTTATTCCCAGCTTCCCAGTTTATGTTAATTGCTGATTTTATTTCTTCTTATAAAGTGTCTCTTTAAATATTATATCGTAGGCAGAAAAGAATTTTGGTAAAAAAAGTATGTACCCTCTGGGGTCTATAGTAAATTTTAAGGGAAGATTTTTCTTTCCTTAATAAAAATATTATTTTTTATACAACATTTTTTAAATTATTTTTCCTGTCCATTAAACACTGTTTGTAACCAGTATACAAAATACCTTTGGTAAAAAAATGTCAGGCATTAATGGGTTAATTGTTCTTCCATTTAAAACATATTTCAAGGCATGTCCTGATTTTTATCCACTTTGTTTTGACCTTCATTAAAATATTTTGAAAAATAATATGTTGGAAAAAACCCCAGTAACTGATATAAATATAAATAAAATATATAAAATTGTGCATTAGAAATTATTTATTAGGAACTTGTTACACGATGCATGTGTCTGTTGAGAACTAAAGCAGTCTATGGTAAAGATTTTGAGTACAAAGTAAGCAATATTTGTAACAGAGGAGCTCGGACGTGAGGTCATTGCTAACTCTCCAAAATTTTCTTATTCGGCAAATCATGTATCAGTTTGGCAAATTCGGGAGCAAATTTGTAATAATTTTTTATAAGGGTGTCTAATGCCTCTTTTCGTTAAATGTTGGAACTTGTGTATGCTCGTATTTTGTCATTCGGTAAAATTTGAAATTTCATTCGTTAAATTGATTAATATGCCCTACTTCCAAAAATTTAAACTTCGTTCGCTCCAGTGGGTTAACTGTCTTAAATAAATATAAATTAATAAATTATTAATTGCAAAATAAACTTATTGACATGATTTAAAGACATCAAGATAAAAATTATTTCATAAATAAGTTTTATAATCGACAATTTTCTATACCATGGCTGTTACTAATTTTCCTGTGTGCTATATTTTCAAGAAATGATTGTTCAAATCGAAGGTATTGAAAAGTATTTGCTTTGACCAGAATTATTTCGACTCGAGCTTTACGCCCCCTACCTTTCAATTTTTTTCTCCTGCTCGGGGGGGGGGGGGGCAGGTTGCAATCCTTTCTAATTGAACATTTTTCTCCATATACTAGCGTGTCGCGTTTCTTTTTTCTTTCTTTCTTCCTTCTTTTTTGTTTATTTATTTATTTCATAAACGAACTATGAATAATTTTTTTCCTCCTCAATATGCGCTCTTTCCAGCTTGCGCCCCTAGGCCAGGGCCTAGGATGGCCTAATGGGTAATCCGGGCCTGCTGGCAGCTAAACCCCTTTTTCAAAAATTTTAAGGGGAGTTATTCTTTTCCGCGACCTCTCCTCTGTCATTCTACAGACATCCTAAAATTGAGCTTTTTGAACGTGTAACATTCGAAAAACACCTTTAATTGTTGTTGTCTTGGGCCAGATGAACCGGCAATTTGGGGTGCGCTGCTTCCCTTTTCAACTGTGCTGTACTTTGGTGTGAAGTCCGACTTCCACAGTACACATATGCCATAATTACCCTTTTATAGCGAAGACAACCCTTCACAGCACTTCAATACATTCACACACAAAGAAAGGACTAGAGCAGAAAAGAAAAAGTACATCCATGCCCTAGCCGGGATTCGAACCAGGAACCTCCTCATCAGACAGAATTAACTGACCACTAAACAAGTTGGCGCCAGAAAAATTGCATGATAACGAAATTTTTAGTTTAAAACCTATCAGAGGTTTATTTTTCAATTTACTCTAGCTCATTTTTTTTCTTTCTTTTATCATCTAAAGAGCTTTCGGTACATGTAACTTTTGAAATCTATGTTTCATTCTAAGAAATATGTACAATAAAGAATCTTTCAGTGTTTTGCTTATAAAACATTTATAAGTTCACTCTATTTTTATGGGTTTTTTTTTAAATAATCAAACGTTGATAGAAGTTAAGAGGAAAATCGGTATAAGGGGTACAGTTTCAACTCAAGACATTAACAAGAGCAATGCGCCTTTCCTTCGAAAAATTCATAGAGAAGTAAATGCCCCGTTACTCCTCCCATTACTCCATAAAGTTGGAATCACTGTGATCGCGGGTTTGAAACAGGAACCGATCCACAGGGGGGGATTAGGGACGATCAAGTTCGTAAGTTATTTAGAAAAAAAAGAGTTTGAGATTTCAAAAACACTAAAGGAGAAGACTAAAGAAACTTTCCTCTTGTATTACATCACAACCCTCATGCCATCGAAGATCGTCTAAAATTTTGCATTTTGAAAGCTTCAATTTTTAGTTGTGGCCTGGAAAGCTATCTTGAATTCTATATCTTCCCTTAAGTTACCAAAGAAGGCCTACAGTCGGGTTTTAAATAATCCAATATCGTAAAATCTCCAGAGCAAGAGGACAGAACCTTTCCTCTCCCTAACACAATGGTTCCCAAAGTGGTTCACGGGGACACCCAGGGGTCCTCTGGAATTTGCAAAGGGTCCATATAAACGAAAGATTAAATTGGGGGTTCACGAGATGCAAATAGGGGTCCACGAGCCAGGATCTTTAGCAAAAAATCTGAGCAACAGCCTGCATCAATTGCTACAATTAGTAATAAATGCTATAAACAAAATTTGAAATAATACTTAACATTCTAAATTATTTGCACAGTTATATGAAGAAAATAATGACAACTTTAATTACTTTTTCACGCTGGACGTTAAAAGGATCATGTTTGACAAGGCTTTTAGTATTCTTATTTAAAGAACTTTTTAACACTGATGTCTTGGTGAATTAGCAATCCGTATGATGACATTGAGGAATCGAAATTTTACAAGAAGAGCTGATTGGAGTAAACACTAATGAGGAACTTCAGGTGGAGCTCAGGAAAAGGTATCAATATTCCTGTCTTCAGAACATATCTCTAGCTTATCCTTCCTTACGGGATTGTTGGATAAAATTCAAGTTTTATTTTTTACGAGTTTTTTGTTCAATTTGAGAATTTTGTCTTTCCAACAATTTTAGTTTACTCAATTCCTACCTTTCCCCATCATTTCACATAAATTCAAAAAACAAATAATTTTTGCAATTCGTTATTGAACATAGTGGTTTTTTTCCCAACACAACAGCTTTTATTTTAAATAGAATTTGTTTTAAAACACTAGAAGAATGTATGCAATAAACATAATTTGTTCATTTTAAATAAAAGTCAAAGCTTGATTCTATTGTAATTAGGAAATCAAGGAAAATATAAAAAGCATAATTAATGTGAAATTGGATTAATAAATACTACTCCTTGCATACAGGCAAAATAAAAGCTAGTGGGCCATTCCATGAAAAGTGAAACCAATTGGTAAAATTTCATATGGAAGTTATGTTGCTATGTTATACATCATTTTAAAGCTTAAGATGTATATTTTAAGAATCCTGCATTGGTTTTTTGGTGAGAGTTACACTGTTAAAAAAATGTCCTGAAAATAACGAAAAAATATACGGCAGCTGAGTTGCCGGAGTGTTTCCGTTTCGTTAATTATATTTCCGTGATTTTGAGAAATGTCAGTTCATCATTTTTCCGTTCCTCATTTTTTCGTTTCTTAATTCTCCGTTCTTCATTTTCTCGCTTCCCCGCTTATACGTTATAGGCTTATACCTAGACGCTTACACTTATATATACATACATACACACACAAATAATATATATATATATATATATATATATATATATATATATATATATATATATATATATATATATTATATATATATATATATATATACATATATATATATTATATATATAAATATATACAATTCAAACTCTCAAATATCTTGCCTTTAAAAAAATACTTTAGCAATACAAGAATTGTTTTTTTTTTCATTAAAAATTTTAGTTCATTAAAATAACATGATTTTTTTTTTTGTAAAGATTACATCAATTCTCGCATAAAATACTCAAATATTTTGAAGGTGGAATGAAAAATGCATAGTATTTCTGAGCGCACAACTTCAAAACATTAAGAAGTATTAACAAGGTGCATTTTTTTTAATATTTTCTCTTAAGTTTGAATACAAATTAAGTTCTTCCGAAAGTTTTTTTTTTCTTTTTTTCTGAATTTGAAACATTCGTGGTTCCTTTAAAAAAAATCCTGTATTTTCACTGATTTCCTCTATTTTCATACATTTACGTTATGGTATTCATAGTGATCAACACTTTAAGAAATGGACTCTGAAAATTGACGATATTTTTTGTTTTTAATGAAATCGCTTCCAAAGAATAATCTTTAAACTGGTTTAAAAAAACTAAAAAATACGCTTTTAGATGCACTTATAATACATCAACATGTAATATATACTTCAGCTTTTAGTGTTAACAGTATTAAACATATTACTTTTAATATTTGCAAAGAACGTGAATTGATCTTTCATTTAGATTTACATACATGCATACAAACAAACCGACATGTGAAACTAATAAAAGCGTATTAAAAAAGCTTAGTTTTGAGACTAAGTTTTTTAATCGTTGTGGAAAATTACAAAAATCATTTTACTAACTCTCAGCACTCATAGTTGGTTTATATATGTAACTCTTAAATGTCTATCAGTTCACATCATGAAATAACAAACTATTAAGTCTAGACTCAAATTAAATTAAAAATAATAATAACAAAAATAAAAACATGATAAAAATTGATGGGGCAAGAGCCTTACCTCTTCCTGGACGAAAATCTTCTCTCTAATAAACGACTTACAAAAAAGACAACAAAAGGAGGTATGGATTTTAAAATATACTCACACACCCTTTTGTTGCCCATTTTGCGTGAATGCATTGCGATGAATTATGGACTGATAAACTAAATCTTCTTTAAAATGTCGGACAAGGGAAACTCGGCGGATGCGTCTTGTATCCAACGCGGCATATAGAATCCTTCCAGGAATAGAATGACTTCCAGGAGCGTGAAAAGATCATTTTTTCACAAGTCTTCTAACGGCACAAAATAATTGGGGGAACGCTATAAATCCAGCTTAAGTTTTCCAATCCTTGCAATCTCAAATTTTGAAGCAAAATGGCTTCACAACACTATCGGTTTCTCACTACATTCGAACGATATATGTTTTGGCAAGCGTCCAAGTTTCCAAGTTCCTGGCGCGGGGAAAAAATGATCGGTAATTCACGGAATATGTCTGTTCCTTTAAGGAAAAGATACGTTTCGAAGCGAAAACAGAAATTTTCTGTTAAAATCAGAAAAAAAACTTCCTGAAAATTCAGGTTTTTTTTAACAGTGTAGAATAATACTTGTTTTCTTAGTTGGAAGTACGATATTCACGAACTTGTAAAAAAAAAATCAGAAAAAAGAATACATTTTCAAATGCATATTTCTCATCGAGAAATAAAAACAAAAATAACTACTTGTAGCACAATTTTAACTACTAAGACGGTACTATAATAATATGCATTCATTAATTTCTTTTGAATTGATCTAAATGGTGTAGTTGAAGTTTGAAAAAAAGAAGTTTGATGTTACGTCTGTAACAAAAAAGAAGCAAAAGTTGTCATTACGTCCTAAAAAATCAAAATTAAAAAAAAAACCCTTAATGGTCCTTTTGGCAAATTCTTATAGTAATTGCCCACCATAGTTAAAAATATTGCAACTGATTTAGTTTTTAAATTAATGCTGTTACAGACGTAACATTTCGGACATAACAAATGGCTCTATGTTACGTCCGTAGCAAAAGTAAATTTCCAATTAAATAGGTAAAAAGCACAGGATGAGCAATACATGTATATAGCATAATATGGTAAAAGTGCTAAAGTTTCTGGTATTCTGATTTTGAAATTTTTAATTTTGTCGGCATGTAATTGAAATTTATTTGCGAAAATGCCGTTCGAATTTCGAAAACGTCGGACGAAAAAGGACACATTTTTTCATTCGAAAAAAAATTATCAAAATTGACCAACTGTCACCAAGAAGGTTAAATTTTAGTTTGGTACTAGTATTCTGCTATATCATCCAATATTTTCAAATTTTTAAGTTCTCCTAAGACCAATCACTGATTCCAGGGAGGAATTTACTTTTCCCGATTTTTTTATGTAGCAGCCCCATTATGCATTAATTTTAAGAATACAAAGAAATAAATTTGTGTGAAGGCCCTTCTAAACTTTTCTTGTGTCAATCTTTCTTGGAAATAATTGTCTTAAGATGCATTAATTTATTGTTACATATTGACATATAGGCATATGCTCTCAACTCCCCCAGACTTACCCAAATTTTCTAAAACTGTTACAGTATAACTTAAAATATTCAAATAATGTGTAAATTAATGCTACTGTATTGTTTTAGCACAAACATCTTTGTTTATTCCTGCTTTCAAATCAGAGATGTTACGTCTGTAACACCACTTTGTTTCGTCCGTAACAAGTTTATGAATTTTTTTCACGAATTCGGCAGTCAAAATCCACACAATCTTTATGGTTTTAGAAAGCTTGAAGTCTCTAGAACACGTATTAAAAAAAAAGTTCAAAATTTCCGTATAATTCAGAGGAATATTGTAAGTTGTATGACATAGTCGAGTTTTTGCTGTTTTGTGAATTACGTCTGTAACAGGCAGTTTTTAATTTCTGTATTTTTTTTTTTTGTAATTAAGCAATTTGCACGCAAATTTAATGTAGCATAAACATCATCAAGTTACACTACAGGAAAAAAAATTGAAGACTTTCATCAGCCCAAACCAGAATTATTTGTGTTCAAAGTCTGCGATTGTTACGTCTGTAACGATGAAATTGCCCTAGTGATATCAGTAGAACAAAACCGTAGAATCTAT
The DNA here is from genome assembly GCA_038373865.1 of Uloborus plumipes. NCBI lineage: Eukaryota > Metazoa > Arthropoda > Arachnida > Araneae > Uloboridae > Uloborus > Uloborus plumipes. The sequence goes on from JAXGGA010000927.1 coordinate 96,207, forward strand.
GGATATCAATAGAGATCCATAGCATCTTCTAGTAATATCAGTAGAACAAAACAGTAGAATCTATGGATATCAACAGAGATCCATAGCATCTTCTAGTGATATCAATAGAACAAAACCGTAGAATCTATGGATATCAATAGAGATCCATAGCATCTTCTAGTGAAATCAGTAGAACAAAACCGTAGAATCTATAGATATCAATAGAGATTCATAGCATCTTGTTCAACTGATATCAGTATACCTCTACTGATTTAGCTCTATTGATATCCGTTGGCCATTTCCCCGTACAATTTTTTTATTGATCTCTACGGGTCATTTTTAGTAGGGAAGTGAAATGGTAAAATATTTTCAGTTTGCAGTGCCACTTATCTAGCAATATTTCAACTATGTTTCTAGACATATAGTTGATTTCTGTCAAAAAATAAATAGCTCCAAAGATCAACGAAAAAAAATATACAAGCAGTTTGTAAAATTTTATGCCTTAATTCTAATACTCGTGATTTTTAACACATTCCTTGTTATTATAAAATGATGAAATTTTTGTACTTACCAGTTTAATTATTAATTGAGATCCACTGGTCCTTTGCAATCCTTATCTTCACTAATAATACAGGGTGTCCACTCCAATCGTGGACCAATAGCTAATTTCTAAACCGTTAGAGATAAGCATATAGTTCAAATCTCCAAATTACGAAAGGAATTTTGGGTCTATTCAATGTTTTTCAAAAAATCAAATTTTGAAAGAGTTACGAAATTTAAATTTTTATACAGCCCCCCAGTCCTATCAATCATATTTAGTAAAACATTCCTGACACTGTAACGTTTAAAACTAAAAAAAATCACTCTTCTACCACAAAAATTGACCGAGTTATGACGTTTTGAAAAATCAAGATTTTGCATTATTTCATGACGTCATCGAGAGATCACTAAAAGGACCGTATGCGAAATCCTTCAAAATCTTGATTTTTCAAAACGTCATAACTCGTTCAATTTTTGTGGTAGAAGAGTGATTTTTTTTTAGTTTTAAACGTTACAATGTCAGGAATGTTTTACTAAATATGATTGATAGGATTGGGGGGCTGTATAAAAATTTAAATTTCGTAACTCTTTCAAAATTTGATTTTTTGAAAAACATTGAATAGACCCAAAATTCCTTTCGTAATTTGGAGATTTTTTTCTAAATAAACTATATGCTTATCTCTAACGGTTTAGAAATTAGCTATTGGTCCACGATTGGAGTGGACACCCTGTATAAAGCTGTAGAGTTTGTTTGTTTGTTTGTTTGAACGCGCTAATTTCAGGAACTACTGGTTCGATTTGAAAAATTCTTTTTGTGTTGAATAGTTCATTTATCCAGAAAGGCTTTAGGCTATAGGAGTTATTGTTATAACTAAAAATAATAATGTTATATATAGATAAAGAGAGAGGGTAAATTTTGTAGGTATGTATGTACCGGGTAATCTCCGGAACCACTGAACCGATTTGAAAAATTCTTGCTGATTATGAAAGGTACATTCTCAGAGTGAAACATGGGCTTATTTTTGAAAAAGATGCGATAAGCAATTCTTTTTTCAGCAGAAAAATTTTCTCCGTCCTATGCAGTTTGTTCCGATTCTCTAACTTAAACACAGCACAAGTTATTCAATTTTTAAACTTGAATTTTGCAAGTCTTCGCCCGATTTTTTGCAATACTTGGTTCATTAAAACCGTCAACAAAAAATAAACTAATTATTCTACAGTTTTGATTTTTACGCCATTGCATAGAGCGATATTTTTAACCCCAGAATTGATTCGACTTACAGTCGAAGAACCAAGCTTTTATCTCCACTAGAAAAAAAAGTTACAAGCGTTTGAACTTTGAGTTCGAAAACCTCTTTTCTAATCAAATTATTAACGTTTTATTGCGTTGCTATGGCTACATCTTTTAAATTCATTGTTGGTTCCCTTTTCTTCATTTCGTTTCTTAAAAGCATTTTATTTTAGGGCGTTTCTAGACCCTCCTATGATTATTATAACAAGGCAAATAATGCCTTTTAGTTCAGAACAATTGCAAAGCTTTTGGACTTTAATATTTAATCTACATGTATAAAAATGGAATAAGGGGAAGACTTGGCTGAAATTTTCACCGTTTGTTCCTTTTGGTACTGGGAAGGTTTAGAGACCAGTTTCAAAAAAATCCGATGGGTAGTTATTTTTTTATTTCAATTTAAGACCTGATTTTGTCTTTTTAATTTTAATTTAAAACTCCATTTTCGAAGGCTTTCATCAATTCAATCGAGTATTAAGTGTATCAACTCAACTCCCTGGCAGATAGCTGGAATTCCTAATATCATTTCCCCGTTTCGTATTAAACGTTCAAGGCTCAAATCAATTCAAAAAGTTATGTTTCTTCAGCTTTTCTGCGCGTGGGCGAAGTTTAAGTATAGAATGCAATCGGGACTTTTTAAGACACGTGTCACTTGACATAATTTTTATTTTCAAGTTAGGCCGTGCAAAGCCGGGCCACGCAGCGAGTTTAGTTTATATTAGGCTTGTGTTGATTTTAAAAGCTCAGTATAATTTGTCAAGTGCACGCGGGGTAAAGTGAAATAGTTCATTTCGTTTGCTTATGCCTTCATTTACTAAATCACGTACGTATTTCTTCATTTATTAATTTATTCATATTCTTTTACTTATTACTTTATGTATTTACCCACTCATTCACCTATTTTGTTATTCATTCTGTTTTATTTACTCATTTTTTTTTCTCATATAATAATTAATTCATTTGTTTGTATATTTATGCATTCGCTTATTTTTTCCTTAATAATTTCGTCATTCAAACAGAAAATGTTTCATTACAAAAATATTTTATTTTTTTACTTTGCCCCATATTTTTTGAGGAGAAAAACAAATTTCCACTTTTTTTTTAAAGTGCGCAATAAGTGCCAATAATGAAAAATAACATTTCGACGCTAGTTGCATTTCAAAATACATTATTTCTCCTGTGTGTACACTGATTTGCAGAACAAATTTCCAATTTGTTTATTTTGAAACAGGTCAGCTATTTTAACTATTTCACTTTACCCCACATTCTCCTACTTATTTATTTTCAAGATAAACTGCCTATTATTGTTACGGGGGTGCCACCCCCTGTGGCACCCCCGTAAGTCCGCCTATACTTCCTAGGTTGAAATAAGTTGATCTTAAAATATTTGGCTGAATTATTTTGTAAGCAATATTGTGCCGAGAAAGATGCCTTTCTGCTAAAAAGTAAGGAAATGCAAAGTTTCAAATGTCCAGAAGAATAAAATAAAAATTGCTTTGGTGTTACAAGAAACCTCTTTTTCAATGTAAAAATATGAAAAAAAAAAAAATAGTTTTTTAGAATCCATATGCCCAAATATTTTTGAATTGGGGGGGGGGAGCTTCCTTGTAGCCATAGAAAGTTCATGAATTTTTGAAGTTTATGTTAATTGCTGATTTTATTTCTTCTTATAAAATGTCTTTCTAAACATTATATTGTAGGCAGAAAAAAATTTTAGTAAAAAAAGTATATACTCTCTGGAATTTATCGTAACTTTTAAGGGACGAGTTTTCTTTCCTTAATAAAAAAAAAATATTTTTTACATTATATTTTTTTTATTAATTTTCCTGTCCATTAAACACTGTAACCAGTATACAAAATATCTTTGGAAAAAAAAAGTCAGGCATTAATGGGTTAAGTTTTTTACTTTAAAATCATAATGATTTGTACATGTTTGCTGACCATACGGTCACTCCCGTAACACATACACATCATTAATATTAAAGTAATTTTTTTTAGAATGATTATTAGGGATGCACCGATAAGCAAACTTACAGATTAATCGGCTGAGCCGATTAATTATCAGGATTATTTTTCTTTTTAATATTTCCAACTTCCCGATTTTTTTCTTTTCGATTGGGAGGTTAGAAATAGCTATTAATTTATTTCAGAGATTTATTTTTTTCCCATTTTCCTAAACCCCTTTTCCCTTTGAACCAATGTAATTGTTATTTAAATTTCATTAACACACTAGACATGAAAATTAAAAATAGGAAAAAAATACAGGGAGGCTGTGGTGAGCACTCTAATTTAGGAGTGTTTTCAATTTATTTTTCAATTATAAGTAGCCTTTAATTCAAGGTTTTTTTTCTTTTGAAAATTAGTTTATCTAACAGCACTATACTAAGTTGAAAAGTATCGACTTATAAAAATGATGCAATAGTTTATATATTTGTACATTTAGTCAAATTAGGAAAATTAATTTATTGAAGCATCAACTGAGAGGATATTTTTTTTACCTTTCATTCTTTGAAATATGGCAAGTGCTCCAGTCGTCGACGAGTCTCCACTAGTCGGCCATAATGACATAAAAATCCTCATAAGTAGTACATTTTTAATTCAAAATCAGATATGACGCATTCACATATTCATATACCTATCCTCAATCATCAACCAGTGGCAGTTAAGTTTTGGGTACTTTTTTTGAATTAGTAATGAGTCATTTCATTTTTAATGGTGTCCCCGTCATCCAAGATTGCAATTCTGCTTATTTTTCAGCTAAGATGATTCTGTGACCGTCTACTGGAGCATTTACTAGTGTTGACAACAGCTTGGATTTTAACATTTTTTTTAAAATTTCTGAAACTAGTAGGTGATTCACTATCAGAAAGGTTCATTCAAAATTTTTACCTTATTTTTGTTGCTGTATTGATAGCTGAAAGTTCTAGGTTAGCCAAGATCTACAAAAGATCTCTTAAATGGCCGACTACTGGTGCTTTTACCCTAGTTGTTTTATTTTAACTCACTACACTTTATTACTTCATGTAATACTTATGTTTGCATTAAATTATTTATTTCTTGTGTATAAATTTACGCATCGTAGTTTCTTGTTCAACGCATACTGAAATTAAATTTATTTAAAGCATTTTTCCACCAGTTGATCGGCAAAATTTGGCAGGTTATAAATTCAATGAAATACTCATGTTTTCGCATTCCAATTGATATATATAAAAGTTCATTAATGTAATTATTTATAATGGTGTCATTTGAGTATCAGCTGTGCGGGTTATCGTTTAATATTCTATTCAGTTTTATGCACTGTATGAACATGGACTTTTTGCTTCTTCTCTGTATACTTTCAATCTTCTTGTTATAGTAAGGATTGCAGAAAATTATTTATTTGCTGGTATTAAAAATATTTATCCGTTTCTTGCTGAAAGTATACTTTTAAAAACATTTAAATATTTTTTTATTAACCGAGATTTAACCGAGATTAACCGATTAACACCAAGAATTAAGTGCAAATATAATATGCATTAACATATCCCAACCGTGGAAATGAATTGAACAAGCTTCAGAATGTAAGACTGGATTTGTACACATGTAGCCTCAAAAAAACAAATTCTTTGCACATGTAGATAGATCTAAAGATGCGCGTTAAACGCACGCGTTTACTCCATGAGCATTTGAATGTTACACTGTAAAAAAACTACGGTGCTGCTAGAAAATATCTAGAAAAATACTTGCATAAAGTTTTTTAGTAACGATACAGCTGATATCTTTACGCGAGAACCTATATCGTTACAATGTTACTTAGAAAAAAGCTGTATCGTTACTATATACTGTAAACTAATATTGGGAAACTTATGTAAATTGCACCACTTGCTGTACAGTACTCTGGAGATCAACTTAAACAAGTAATCTATTTATGAGGGTTGATTTGATATGAGACTAATTCTGTACTTAACAAAAGCAGTTAATTTAGACGGGCGCTACAGGTTTACTGTACTACTGGTGAATCTCTAGAAAAGTGGGATTTCATAAGATTTTCTATTAACGGAGCAGCGATTTTTTTAAGAATCACTAAGAAATCAACAGTGCTAAAAAACTTGATGCAAATCCAATTTACTAGAAATTTTCTAGTAATACTGAAGTCTTTACAGTGTAGTAACGATATAGCTTTTTCTTATGTGACACTGCAACGATACAGATTAAGTATTAGTCTTCAAGAAAGAGCTGTATGTTTGCGAAACTGGGATTCCATAAACTTGCAGTAGAGATTTTCTAGTAGCACTACAGGTTTTTTAGTGATACATTGATGTTCAATAAGAACCAAAATTTCTTTAAAGGAAATATGCGTTTTTTATATTTTAGTCCACTCTTGTCCTCCTGCTCCTACAAGATTGTGTAATCCGTTTGCTCAATGGAGTCCTGGTGATGAATGTCGAAATCATGAAGACTGCAGAAGTCCCAACTTGTGTTGTAATGATGGCTGCGTAAATAAGTGTACTCCTGGAGTTTGGCGCCTTCCTTAATACCATGCTACTGTGTTGTTTCTTTAACTTTGTTGGTTTTACATTTTTAATAGTTTAATCAATAAATATTTTTAAGCGGACATTTTTTTCTCATAGCTTTAAAACGATGCACTTGAAACCTTTTTAACCCCTTCCAGGCTCATTTTATTTCGGGATTACGGATTAAAAAACGTCAATTTTTTTAATGCTTATTTTCATACATACATATCTTTTTAAACATAATAGCATCACTCGCATGCAACATTTCCTACAAATATATGTAAAAATCCCGGTCTCATAGCGTAAAACCTTTTAAAAAACAATATATTACTCATAAACATTAATTTATTTCTTGATTTTTAAGGTATCTTTTAAACATGCAAAACGCCCATTCTTTACAACAATGAAACATTTTAAAATAATAGAAGATAAAAAAATATTAACCGAAATTTCCACAATCCAGTACAAAATTCCACTAAAACACCCACCCACTCACAAAATGAACGCTAATTTTAATTGCTAAACTACAAACAATTTTAATATCAAACTAATTATTTACAATTTCTCAATTGCTTTTTGAAGTCTGTACCTTCTATAAACTGACACCTAATCTAACTGACTACCCACAGAATCCTTTAACACTAGTTTAACTAAAAACTAATTTTGTCTTTAAAATTAAACCTAGTTAGGTTAGGTAGTATATAGAATACTTCAAAAGGTAGTTAAAAAGTAAGGATTAACATATGAGGTAGGTATTAAAATAGATTATCGTTTAGAAATAAATAAATATTGTTTATTGTAGGAGTGAGTGTTTTGTTCAGTGGATTTTTTTTGCTGAAATGTAAAACAAATTTAATTAATAGGTATGGGTAAGAAATTGTATGTAAATGTCATCTATTATTTTTTGCTTTTTAGTTCCCAGGTGTTTTTCAATGGCGATTTTGTTTTTTATTTAAAAATAATTTCGTGTATGAAAAATTAGAAATCAACAAAAGCTAAAAGTTGTTTTGTCTGCGTTAAAACATTTCTTATATTTATGGCTTTCATATCAAACGTGTTCCAAGATCAACACCGAAATGCCCTATAGTAACCTTTTAAGCACAAGTTTTTTTGTAATCGTGCTTCAAATGTTCAGTTGTCATGATAACAAGTTAACATTTTTTGCATGTGGCTAATGGGGTGTGTGGGGCAGGCGAAGACATAACTATGTCTTCCCCATAGAGAACTCTCCCTGTCAAAGGCTTTCCAATTCTAAATTTTTGTAACAGCCTGCCTCACTTTGCTACGGACATTGTTACTGTAGGGACCAACATAACCTTAAAGCAAACTAAAAGCAACTAAAAAGCAAAACACAATAGGTAGCATTTACATACAATGTCTTACCCATACCTATTAATTAAATTTGTGTTACTTTTTCAGTACGAAAAATCCACTGAACAAAACACTCACCCATAAAATAAACAATATTTTTCTATTTCTAAACGATAAACTATTTTAATACCTACCTCATTATAATGTTAATTTCTTAACTTTTAATTGCATTTTAAAGTATCATTCTATATACTACCTAACCTACCTAGGTTTAATTTTAAAGACAAAATTAGTTTTTAGTTAAATTAGTGTTAAAGGATTCTGTGGGTTTTGCGCCCCAGTGTAAACACCAGAAAAACATTTTATTTTGTTTAAAAAAACTAATGAAGTAGAAATACTACTGTCAGATCTTAGACTATAAGTAATTAAATTATTTGTTTAATTTTTCTCTCGGGAAACTGTCTGATTTATGGGATCGGGTAGGGGAAAATGGGAATTAAAATCAAGCTTTTTTCCCTCTTTCTTACTTTTTTTTTTAAAGAAAGAAGCCCAAAATATAAGACGAATTTATTTTAATCGAACGTTTGATATAATTTATATAAATTGGATTAATAAGATTGTTTTATCAGATTATTTTCTATCAGTGATAAATTGAAAAGAGTGTTTTACCGGCGCCACTTTCTCCCATGGTGGGATAGAGCGGGGATGGTTCTAAAATTAATGTATACATAAAAACACAATAAGTAAACATTGCTTTTGAAATAGTTTATTTAATAAAATATGTTCCAGCATGAAGAATACAAAAAATCTGCAAAAATTCTACAAAAGTTCGAAAAAAATCTACTAACATCTAAAAATTAAAAGCTACAAAAAAAAAAACTACAAAAAGATTTAAATGTCCGTTATAATGAAAATTGGATTAATCTTCTTTCTCGATCCAAACCTCGTTATGGATCTCACCAAAAACGTCGTAGGGCAGGCTGTACGAGACAGCATGATAATAGGTAGCGTTAATATTGCTGGTATTCCTGAAGCTTTTAAAAAGCTCGTAAGATTCTTCTTCCCACTTTCTATCATTTGCAAGGCCCTCAAATGACCTGGAAAGAAAAATAAGAAGAGATTAGTTTGAATTTGGGCATCTTGAAAATTCAAATTAGGTCTTTAACATTCACAAATTGCGATAGCTGGGTGTATTGTAGACGTGTGCGTGTATGTGTAGGCGTGTGTGTAGTAGGGTGGAGCGGTCCTCTACGTTAAAACTTTTTTTTGTCCAAATCTAAATGGGGCGGGGTGGGAAAGTTGTTCTATGTACTAAACATCCTGAATATGAAATATCTTTTTAAAATATTAATATTTAATACTGCCCCAACTCCGTTCAACATTTAAAAAAATTATAGAAGTTGACATTTTTCAATTTTTTTTTTCTAAATTTTTTTTCAATAGTCATTTTTAGCCGGGGTGGGAAAGCTGTCATATGAAATAAACATCTTGAATGTAAAATATCTTTTTGAAATTTTAATATTTAATACTGCCCCAATAACGTTAAATATTTGACAAAATCCTAGAAAATGTGGTTATTTCCATTTTTTATTTTCCCTTCCTGTTAGGCCTTGTCTCCAGTACAAAGGTACTGAAAATCACGTGTTTTAGATAGGGTAAAACCATTCTGGCTACCGCGTGTCGCATTTGCTTCCATTGAGTCGTCCGCTATCTAAATAGATTTGAGGTCGAATTGTGTTTAAATGATGTAATGTTGTCCTTAAGAAGCAAATTTGTGTGCCCTTTTTTCAGACGTGGATGTGATTTACCAATTAATTTTTTACCTACTTATGAAGACATAATGTTGTGTTACGTGTGGCTGTGGAAGAGCAGCAGCAAACCAAAACACTACAAGAACCTAGTTAATGAAATATGTGCAGAAGTTGCTGAGAAGGTGATGAAACTATGGGAATTAGCTTCAATTCCACTATCACGAATGCATAATTACATTGTATTTCTAAAATCACGAACTTTCTTTTTGCAATTGCCCTAGCTTATCTCTCAAATGACATGTCTATATCTTGTACCCTTCTTATTTGTAACATTGTTAATTCAGTAACCCCTCGTTATATCACGCTTGTCGGAAGAAAACAAAAACGCAAGATCTATCTGAAAATGTGATATAATCGAGCGAGGTAGTAAAAAGTAGCAATTCAATCAACGTAAAAACCTCTACCTAAGTAATATAATTTTCTTAATGAAACAAAAATTAGTCTTCGAATTTTTATTTTAAACTGAAAATGTCTATATATTATAATCATATATAATAATTTTATTGTGGAACACAAATGTTTTATTTTGGAATACGAATAAAAAGTTGCTGCTTAAACTGTAACAGTATAAGAGTACGCAAAACATACCAGTTTTGTTCATGGATGAAAAAAAAAAGAAAGAAAGAAAATACTTTCACTGAGAAATGTTACATTTCTCCTGTAATGGAAAGTGTATAACAACATTGTTTTTATGCATAATTTTTTCAGACAAGGAAAAAGCGCGATATATCCGAATGAGCGATGTAACGAGGGTTTACTGTACTGTTAATACACCCCTAGTTATAAAAGGTCAAACTTGAAAATTTTTTATTTTAATTCCTTACTTGACTATGAAGCGGCGAGGTGGCTCAACAGACAAAAAAACGTCACGATTTATAGGTTCGGGTAATTCCTCCAATGACTTATGAGGCAAGGCGAGAGACGTCGTGTGTATGCTGTAACAGGGCGTCTGGAAACGGCACGGCTCCACCTGTATTCGGATGGGTAATGCGAACTTCACGAATCTAGCTGTAACAGATTTGAAAACTAAGTTGTGTTATGCTTCTACAAAATGAAATTTCTGTACCTCAGGGCCAGACTAACGCGAGACCCAAAGTGGCGATTTTGAGGTTATTGCTAGATCTAATATAAATACAGTTTCGTAGGAGGCCACTATTAACCATCGAATAAGTACATTCAATTCAATTTATTTCAATCAAGGCAATGCAAATCCTACACAAAGAACAGACGTAACATAAGACAAACACAACATATATAAGAGCACAAATACAGAAAAAACAAACGTCAAGTAGAGGAAATTGAGGCAAAGTGAAATAGGTAAGTTTACCTGCCTACTTCAAGAGGAACAAATGGGAAATTTGTTCTAAAAATCATTGTACATAAAGAAGGAATAATTTATTTTGTAATACAACTTTTGTTAAAATATTATTTTTTATCTTCAGCAGTTATTTTGTACTTTCAAAAAAATGTGGAAAATTTCCTCCTCAAAAAATCATGGGGAAAAGTGAAAAACCAAAATATTTTGGTTAAGAAAATTTTTCTATTCGATGATTAACAGTAATTTTCATCAAATTAATGTGCAAATAAATGAAAAACATAATTATTAATAATAAATAAATAAATAAGTAAATAAATGAATTAATATGTGAAAAAATAAATGAGTGAATAAAATGGAAAATTAATAAGAAAATAAGTTATATGAATACGTAAATAAGTAAATAATTAAGTAAAAGAATGCAAATAAATTAATAATTGAAGAAATACGTATGTGATTTAATAAATGAATGAATAAGAACTATTTTACTTGCCCCATCCACTTTGCCCCGCGTGCACTTGACAAATGACATTGATCATTAAAAATAAAAAAAAAGCCTAATATAAACTAAATAAGGACTGCACTGGACTTCAGTCGATCTCAATTAATAGTTCAAATGATAATTACAAAAATTTTATCATTTTACAGTTATCATTTTTAAGTTTGTACTGCCAACGTGATCTCTCATATGCTGCCTATTTTAAAATGAAGCGGACCGTTTCCTCTTCAAGGTCACACAAAGCGGTCACATAAAGCAAACGATGGATCACTAGATCCATCGTGTGTTTTTTTTTTTTTTTCCAAGAGGGGGGGGGGGGGGAATAGGTGTCAGTCAAACTCTAGAAGGGGGCGATGAGCTCAAAAAGGCTGGGAACTACTGGTCGAAACGACTCATTTAATGTACTGATATGCTTCCTTATTCTGTCGTAAAAATCCTTCATATTTATGTTCCAGGGTGAAAAAGAGCGTGAATTTCAATCTTTGTATTCACCAGACGAAATTTTTGACGCTCTCCTGCAAAAGTAATGATAATGCGACTTACGGTAATCTGTGACGTAGAGGCACAAATTTCATACCATTAGAATAGATAAAGGGTCGTCCACAAATGATATTACGTTTTGAAAGAAATGGGGTGTTTGTGAAATCGAGACAGCATGCGACAAGGAGAAGGGGGTAACAAGGAGTGTGACATTACACATTTTTAGTTGAAATAGAAGTTAATTTAACCCATTAATGCCTATCGTCCCTTCTTAGGGACGGTCCAAAAAAGGGTCTGAATCTCCCAAAAATGAACATTTCAACCAAATAATAGTGTTCAATTAGTACCTTGGTATTGTTTCAATTTGTTATTAACAGATTGCAGCACATAATTATTGTAAAGTGTGTTCTGTGGCAGTTTTAATATGATCTTTGTCAAAAATTACATCGTTCTCAATCTCAAGAAAAAAAGCTAAGTTTTCAAAGTTATTCCCAGCTTCCCAGTTTATGCTAATTGCTGATTTTATTTCTTCTTATAAAATGTCTTTCTAAATATTATATCGTAGGCAGAAAAAAAAAATTAGTAAAAAAAGTATGTACCCTCTGGGGTCTATCATAACTTTTAAAGTACGATTTTTCTTTCCTTAATAAAACAATTATTTTTACATTATATTTTTTTATTATTTTTCCTGTCCATCAAACACTGTTTGTAACGAGTATTCAAAATTTGTTTGGAAAAAAATGTCAGGCATTAATGGGTTAAAAATAATATGTTTATATAATTTATGTGTGGCATATGACAAAACAAGAGAAGGACGTAAGATAAAATGGTACGCTTTGCGACAAAGGGAGGGGGGGGGGGTAAATATGTCGTAAAAAGTGGGACACATTTATGGACAGCCCCTAACTGTCTAAAAAATTCTCAATATCTTGAAAGTAATAACCTTCATTTTTATTTATTCATTTATTTATTTTATTTATTTATTTATTTATTTATTTATCGTATCTAGGTTTTTATCAGAAGAACCGACTTCAGGGTTATGCAGTGCTCAAGCACCCCTCAAAATATTTTGGTAATGATGAGCCTCATCTGCAATGACTAAAAAAAATCCAATACAGCTGTTATGTGGAGCATCATTTATGAAATAATTTTTTGAGCCAAAGTGAGTTAACTTTTTTAAAATTAAAATTTATTTTTTATTACTTTACTCTAAATAATAACATGTAATAATCTAAGCAAAAATTTTTCCCTCTTTTAATTTAGATAATTGTAATTTTACTTCTAGATATTACCTTCTACGTTGAAACCATTTACGTATTTCAAAAGCTTAGGATAAGCTTTGTCAACGGCTTGGCGCAGTGAAACTGAGTCTTGCGTATAGCAACTTATCCATATGGTGCTGTTGTAGATTCTTTCTTCCAGCCCCTAATCATAAAAGTTCAAAGCAAATTCAGAATTATCTACAAGCGATGAATAGATACAAATGCTCTATAATCTATAACTATTTGTTCGGAAATAATAAAATTAAACAATATAACGATCAATCATGAATATATATATATATATATATATATATATATATATATATATATATATATATATATATATATATATATATATATATATATATATTAGGGTGTCCCAAAAAAAACGAAAGTCGAAATTTTGTAACGCATACCCTCTTATTTTTTCCTTTTACATCAAAACAATTGTAAAAAAAAAAAAAACTCCGGACAGAATTTACATGACAATTTTAAGTTTTAGAAATACGTAATTATACTTTATTTCATAAGAAAAATGTAGCTTCATTATTCTATTTTAAATATTAATTGGTAAATTTATGTAGTGTTAATAGGTTTTTTGAAACACTGTCTTTAACAGTTAGACTATGGGATTGGGACAGCCAGGGGACTGTGTTTATGCCGCTTAGATAATTTCTAGAAAAAAATATTAAATTGTTATCACTCCAAATACAATTGGGCCACAAATTATTAATGCTTTACTTGTATTAAGAGCAATAATTACTTTATTACACTTTATTATTTTTAAAATACTCAGTCTGGGCAGCTAATTGCCAGTTTACAGAGAATCACCCATATATATATATATATATATATATATATATATATATATATATATATATATATATATATATATATATATATACAATACTGGACTTAATTCTGGATACTTTTCAAAGATTTCATCATAAAACATTGTAAAATGAATTACTGTCGTCTCCGCTTAATCAGGGAACGGATAAACGAATACCCCGCTTATACGAATAAAATATCTCGGAACCGATGCCATAGACGTAATGTTACAGATCTCCGCTTAATCCAATACCCCGTTTAATCGAATAATATTTCTTTGAACAGAGAGTACTCGTTTAAGCGGAGCCGACAGTATTAGATTTATTTATTTCACTTAAATCATCCATTTATAACTTCTGTAATATGTATCGTATGCGTATGTATTCATTTCATGTTAATAGTATACTTTTTTACTTCTAATTATTAACCTGTTAACTGGGTATGACGAAATATTTCGTCATACATAAAAGCCTACAGCAATGGGCATGACGAAATTTTTCGTCATGGAAATTAATCGTAATATATTGAACGCATCACGTTCTACGTTGTTCTTATCTATTAAATCTTAGAGTGGTTATATATATGCCATCATATTGTCGATGCGTCATGAATTCTCATGTTCTTGTAATCTGTAACTTGAGCGCTATTAACGGGAAAACGGGCGCTGCATGATCTATACTTCGAGCAGCCACAATTTGGATTCATTTTAGTCTGCATTTCAGTATCTTACATGTTAGTAATAACTTTCTTATTTGAATATTCTTATTGTGAATTTCAGTGTTTTATACATTTTTATTAGTAATAAATTTATGACTTAAGTACTTTTTATTTTCTACAAAATAAGGCTAAAAACATAAAATATTTTATCAAAATAAATAAAAATCATGAGTTAAAAACGATATTCTTTTATTATTTGAGGTGTGATATTACTTATCGCTGCGAAAAAAAAGTCCCCATTGGGAAACGAGTTGAGCAATAGCTAATTCCCCGGTTAACAGGTTAAGCAACAGCAAATGCTACAATAACAATAATATTAAATCAATATTTAATAACCAAAATTGAATCAATTGTTAAGCAATATTTTTTAGGAAACCGTTACTTTTTTATCATATTTTGTTGCCAAAGCTAATTACCTTAGAAAATCAAAAATTCATTTGAAAACGAGTTTTACTGAGTTTACATTAAAAAATAAAAGAAAAGAAATTATCGCATGAATGAATACATGCATACACTGCGATGCAAAAGTTTAGACAAATGGCAAATATGTGAATAAAAAGAAAACTATTCAACGAAATGCTTTCAAATTTCTACTGCAGGTACACAATATGGTCCCGAATACGTGTCTGGAGTTCTTAAAAATATAACTGGAATCAAATTTTGGATATTACAAAAGACATGTTTTTACATTGTTGCAAAAGTTTAGACAATAGTCAGATTTTCTGCAATATCCCTTGAAATGTGATTGGTGGAGGAAATACGGGACTTTATTATTCATTTATAAAGTGCAGAGATTGCTGAATAAATAATCAAAATCTCAAAAGCTCTGTAGTTCTCGTGTAAAGAAGATGAGAAAGTTTGGAAGCCGAAACTTGAAAATGAACCTACTTTATTAATTTTTTGTCTTTTAAATCGGCTTTAGTATGGTAGTACGTTATTTTTTACTTTGTGGAGAGCAAATTCAGACATGCTTATTAGGGTGGGGCGAAAAACAAAAAGTTTTTCAGATCAACTTCTAATAGTTACCAAAAGTTGTCTTTGGTAATAGTTAGCTTTTGTGCAAAATTTGAGAAAAATCAGTTAATATCTTCAGGGGGCGCTGCGATCGCTAAGTTTTACCATAGCTTTGTTATGGATTTTATGGTTAAAATATCAAAAAGAATGCCTTTAGCTAGTCTCTTTGCGTTTTTTTTACTCAAAAGATGTTTTCATGCATTAAAAGCATATGAAAGGACTCACAAACATTATTTTATATGATATATTTATATTTTTAAAAAATCACTTTTTTTCACATTTTTGTTTCTTTTTAAATGCTTGAAATATAACTATATCATATAAAATAATTTTTTGTGAGTTATTTCATATGCTTTAAACGCATGAATATATCTTATGAGTAAAAATATGCTATGAGATTAGCTAACGGCATTGTTTTTCATATTTTAACCATAAAATCCCGATAAAAGCTATGATAAAACTTTGCGATCGCAGCGCCCCCTGAAGATATTAACCGATTTTTCTCAAATTTTGCACAAAAGCTAACTATCACCAAAGACAACTTTTGGCAGCTATTAGAAGTTGATCTGAAAAACTTTTTATTTTTCGCCCCACCCTAATGCTTATCGATCAAAAGACCAAGAAAAAATATATTTCTTAAAGATGAAGGAATTGAAAAAACGGTTCAGACTGACGATTCGCCCCGTAATCCTACAAAACTTCAACTTGGGTCAAAAACAGCACGTGACAGCATAAGTAGATGAACAACTGAATCGGAATGCATAAAAAAAACAAAGAATTGTGCTTGAGCCTTTTCGGACAGAGTGTCCCAAATAAGCCAGATTTTATTGGTAAAAGCAGCACAGCATATGATCATTGGATATTTCTCAAGTCCCGCGAAAAGAATTATAATCCATCGAAGCTATCCCAATTTTAATAATTTTTATCAAAGAAAATACCATTCATTTTTTAGTCACGATGATACATATGGGCAATTCCATGCAAGTGTGGAAAAGCGTTGGAAAAATCAAATTACAGCAATGCGTCCGTTTTGCATATTTTTTGGTTTAAAAATGTTAGAAGTTTATTATTTATACTAATTTTTTGTCCAGAATGTAGTATTTTTAGTTTTCTCAGCGCTTCGAAGTTGTAAATGGAATTTTTAACTTTTGGTGAAGCAGATGATCAATCTTTCAACGTTGGTAAGTTTCAATTTTTTTCTTTAGATAACTGTTTTAAAGGAAAAATATTAATTATTACACTTTAATTCAATATTGTGAATTGCTAAAACGAATGTTTTCACTTAAATTTAGTGATTTGTGTAAACTTCAAAAATGCACTCTTCTATGTAACGTAAGTTAGCAAAAACATGTTAAAGTTCATGATGTGCATAAAGAAAGGGCAATGCAATGTTAACAATGCTATATTTTCTATCTTATAAATGTGTATTAAGCAAATAGTTAAAGTTTTTTTTTAAATATTGTTTATTTAATTTTTTTTGCTACAATCAAAACGTGTAACGTAAGTTACCGAAATATGCAGGTAATGTAAGTTACCTAAGTAGGACTTAAATACTTGTATTTATAACGAAAGTAAATTGTGAAATTAACCATAAGTGGTTAGTAGAAGTAATTTATTCATGAACTCCTTTAAATGTACTGTATTTACTTAATTTAAATTAATCATATTTCTTAAAATGTCTCTATTTGTTAATAAGATTACAATACACCTCTATTATAAATTACATGAGTCTTTTTGGCTTTTAAGATATTAATTCTCTCTACAATATCACTGCATTACAATATTTAGGAGGTATTTTACTATAAATTATTCAAAAATCACTTCTGTTATGCTTTAAAGTTTTAAAATATGTTTTGGAAAAAACAAATATAAACATATTTTATCTCTTACAGGTAAAATATATTTTATTTTGCATTAAAATGCCACTGAACTCTGCAGAAAAGATGCGTTGTAAAAGGGGTACGAGAAAAGTCATGTGGATATTGCAGATTTATAAATAAAAGTCTCTCTTAAAGGTTTTGAAATATGTTAGAAAAAGCAAAATTTATCAAAACTATTTTCTGAAGATCCGCACATTGACAATCACCATTTAAGAACTAGAAATGGACAAACTGTGGGGTTTCGTTCAGTTAAGTATTTCAAGGAACAAGAAGAAAAAACGGAGAGAAAAGCCGGTGAATGGTGTGTGGGAAAATACATTGTATCCTTGAGTTGTGACGATTATTAAAGAGTTTAAAGTAAAAGTAATAGCTGCTGTTGGAACCTATTATAAATGGCCAGAAACGACAGATGAAATTTATTATGAGAAAGAAAACGTGATTCGAAAAATTGAACTACAGTAGAGAACCAATTATCCGGGATGTTCGGGACCACAGCTATCCCGGATAACTGAATTTCCCGGTTTTCTGAATCGCTACGAAGCGATATTTGCCAATTGTTTATAAAACCCAAGTTACTATAACAAATAGTAATGCATCTTAAAATCTGAAGAGAAAACGATCCAAAAGTGCTTATAGATATTACAATATTAAAAACTAGGTGACCCGTGCGGAATTCCGCAAAAAAAAAAAAAAAAAAAAACCTCTAAACTTAAAATTTAATACGACAATTTTTATTGGCTTCATTATCTGCCCGAAGTTGCAGCGCAGTGTCGAAAGCTATAAAGAAAAGTCCAGCGTATGTTGGTGTAGTCCCTGCCGGAGGTTGCAAGTTCCCGATCATATGGTACACTTGACCATGTAGTTTAAAACAATATGGACCTCTGCCAGGAATGTTAACTGAGTCCACTTTGACTGAAGCGAAGGCCAAAGCATTGTTGAATTGTCTAATATTGTCTAGGTAGTAGACACCTTCCTATTAGTCTGCCTGTTGGTACCTTGTTCCTTGGCATTGTAAAATCTTGTACGTTTGCACAACATCGCCATCTACTGCCGTCGTTCTGACAACTTTTCAAAGAGATCAAAGACACGTTCACTTTTACAACTACTACAAAAGTGATACCCTATATTAAAATCAAATATACCCAAGGCTACTACTAAACTAAATACTAACGTTATCGCAAAACTACCATAGTATTTTGAAACAATAAAAGTTACAACAAAGGTTTACCGAGCTAAGCCTTGGCTTGAAATGTCGCATTTAAAATTGATTTGAACAACAATGTAGCGATTTTGACAGTTGAGCAAAAAATTTAACTTTTTCAAACTTCAATCGCTTATAAGTCGCTTAAACGTGGATTTTCGAGATTCTCGTTACGCGGCGCTAGCGGAGAAACGTTCTAAAGAACGCATTTTTTTTAATCTTTCGAATGAAATCAAAATGGAGACGATACGACAATTATTTCGCTAGATAGAGTCAATTTTGTGCCCAAAAATTGAAGTTCGAATAAAAAACGAACCGACACTTTTTAGAGGGTGGGTCTAATTTTCGTCAATAGCCCGCGGGATAAGCTTCAAAATCATAAATTTTCTTGCAATTCGATAAAGAAATGAGCGAGTTTCGACCGGGTATAGGATTCGGCTTAGAGAAATAATATATGGAGATTTCTGAGCTATATGCCACTTATATGGTATTTATGAAGAAACCGTTCATATTCATTTAGGTATTTCAAAAGAAAAAAAAAAGCTCTTCAGTTTTTAGAAATTGCCGAAAATGCGTATTTTAAAAAGTGGCGGAAAAATCGACAAAATGTTGCCGGTTTTCTGGTTTCCCGGTATTTTGGTTCCCGGATAAAAGGTTCTGTACTGTACTTGAATTTGTTAATAACAGCGACCAGTATGCATTTAAGTCTTATGTTATGTAATATTTTTGATTGGTCATTGAATTTGGTATTAAATTTCTATAAATGTCATTCATAATTGTTAACTTCCAATATTTTGGATCTAAACTAAGCTGTAATTTTCATTCATTAATTTTTGTAATAAATATATGCTTGTAAGTAAATTTCGTAACGTAAGTTACTGTAACGTAAGTTACCCAGTTGAAAAGCCCCTTAATCCTCAATTTTTGAAATATATTTTTTAATTTATGAAAATAAGATCCTAAGCATTATAAGGAACTGATAAATTATACTTCAAACAAGAAAACAGCTGTAATAGAGCAGAAATTTGCCTTAGAACCAATTTTCATATTATGTCATTCCCTTTTTTTGTGTAACGTAAGTTACTGCCGTATCTTTGACTGCTAAATTTTGTAAAATTTTAATGCATCGAATATTTTTGCATTTTAATTTTGCTTTTGACTGTCATTTTCATAGAATGCTTTTATATAAGGTTTGTATAACAATATTTGTCTGTACTGAGGTGTTAATGCCTAAGAGTTGGTCGAAATGTAACGTAAGTTACCGTGGAATTGCCCATATGCTGAATTTTAGCATTAAAATCTGGCTTATTTGGGACACTCTGTCCGAAAAGGCTCAGGAACAATTCTTTGTTTTTTTTTTTTATGCATTTCGATTCAGTTGCTCATCTACTTATGCTGTCACGTGCTGTTTTTGACCCAAGTTGAAGTTTTGCAGGATTAAGGGGCGAATCGTCAGTTCAATTCCTTCATCCTTAAGAAATCTAATTTTCCTTGGACTTTTTAATCGATACCCATGTCTGAATTTGCTCTCCACAAAGTAAAAAACAATGTACTACCATACTAGAGCCGATTTAAAAGACAAAAAAATTAATAAAGTAAGTTCATTTTCAAATTTCGGCTTCCAAACTTTCTCATCTTTTTTACACGAGAACTAAAGAGCTTCTGAGATTTTGATTTTGTATTCAGCAATTTGCACTTAATAAACGAGTAATACAGTCCCGCATTTCCTCCACCAATCACATTTCAAGGGATATTTGCATAAAATCTGACTATTGTCTTAACTTTTGCAACAATGTAAAAAAATGTCTTTTGTAATATCCAAAATTTTTTATTCCAGTTATAGTTTTAAGAACTCCAGACACGTATTTGGGACCATATTGTGTACCTGCAGTACGAATTTGAAAGCATTTCGTTGAATAGTTTTCTTTTTATTCACATATTTGCATTTTGTCTAAACTTTTGCATCGCAGTGTACTAGAGAAACTATAAATAAATTATTTAAGTAAAATGGTAAAATGAATAAAACTAATATTTCGTTGCACAACGTTATGATGAAATCTTTAAAAATTGTAAAATATCCAGAATTAATGTTACAGACATTATTTCGAAAAGCAGCCCAGCAAAAATCAAAAAGAAGTCTATCACCCTTCCCCCAAACTGGCATATAGAATTTTTATGCACTATATATGGTTGCACTGCAATGCTATGATTTGTTTTTAAATCAGGTATGTTACTTCACAGAATTAATAAAACGATACAGGAGTACACTGAAAAGTTGGGCCAAAATGTACTTTAAAAAATAGCTTTTAGGAGGGGTGAGGAGGTAACGTTTTATGTGTCCTTACTTTTTTAAATTGTCCCGAAAAGTTTTATTCAACTGGTTTTAATGCTTTCACATTACCTTTAGAAATGTGTTTAAAAGTTGAAACTTGAATTTTTGATCGCTGGTTTTTAAAGATTTTTGGGTCCTCCCTGTCCTATTGGGTAATCAGGCCCTGTTTTTATAAGTAATATGCAATGGAAATAAAAGCTACTTTCGCCAGAATAAAATTGAATGTTATTCATTATCGCGGAACTATACTACACTGCAAGGTTTCTTGACACTGAGGTCGTGACGTCACCGTGATGTCACCCTATGAAAAACGAGCTATATAAAACGTCCCAGCCGACTTGACAAATTAGAGGAGCTCGCTAACTGCGTGTGAGCTCTTATTGGCTCCGCGCGTCATAACGTTAGTGTCAACTTAAGTTGCTGTCTGGGGTCTCAGTGGCCGAGCGGTCTAAGGCGTGTAGCCGATAACTCTGAGACGGTGGGTTCGACTCCCACCCTCGCTCCGGATGTACTTTCCTTCCTTTGTGATGCAACTCTTTCATACATTGTCTGTACAAGATATATGTAATAAAAATCATGTGTAATGGAGGCAAGACACTAGATTGTAGTCCTCATCAAAAACCTGGGCATATAGCCCCAAAACGAAACGAACGAAACGAAGTTGCTGTCTAGTATAGTGAGAATATTTTTTAAAGTTTTCTGATTGTTAAGAGGAGAAGCGAAGTAAAGTACATAAAAATATACTCAATTATTATCTGAAATGTAAAAATTGTTAGTAGGCATAATGAGAATTCCATAAGAAAATGTCATTCAAGAGTTATTTAATGAAGAACTTACAGAATCTCTGTTGATGACTTCGTAGGGTTCGATACACTTTCTTAGTTCGCATTCTGGTTCAGTAGTCACGGGGCCAAGAAACTGTAAAAGCAGGAAACAACGCAAATAAATGAAAAGATTTTGAACATAAGTATAAAGTATGGAATTACTAATACATTTCGACAGCTTGCATCATTTAATGTGCATGTGTACAAGCAGGGCTGCGGAGTCCGAGGGTAAACACCCGACTCCTTTATTGGAATGTTGAATACTCCGACTCCTCTTCTTTTCGCCTAAATCATATCGACTTCGACTCCGTTATCTGGAAGTCTCTGTTCTGCAGAGCTGTAGAATTGGAGAGAGAATGAAAGACTTCAACACTACTGGAATTTTAAAATCCCCGACTCAGATTTCCCAACTCCGACTTCACAGCTCCGCTTGCAAGTGTAGATAAAAATGAAAAAAATAAAAATTGGTTAAATAAAATATTTTTGGAAAAAAAAAAAATAGAACCGACTTCAGTTGGAAATTGCTCTAAAAAGTAAAAAATATTTTTTTTCTTTGAACACCATCGAAACTACTTTTAAACATAAGTTTTGAAGTCGGCACAAAAACGATAGGTAAAATGATATTTAACCATATTTTGCCAACATTTTTTCAGAGAAACCATTGAAAATTAAAAGCAGAATATTTGTACCATTACACGAATGTGTGGTAATCAATGAAATGAATCCATTAAAATTTATATTTATAGTTGAATTGTAGTTGCTTATGATTCTTTACATTGTTTTTGCGCCGACTTCAAAACTTATGTTTAAAAGTAGTTTCGATGGTGTTCAAAGAAAAAAATTATTTTTTACTTTTTAGAGCAATTTCCAACTGAAGTCGGTTCTATTTTTTTTTTCAAAAATATTTTATTTCATTCTTTTTAGTGTAAATGCACTTAAAATAATCAAAATATAGTTAAAAAACCATGCAGCTGTTCAAAAAACATGCAGACCTGGACTCGATCTCATTCCATCAGGAACTTCAACCCGACGCTTTTAACCACTTGACCATCGGGTCGCTCATTGAAGTAAGGATTTACGATAGCACGTATTGTTTTTAAATAACATGAAATTTTAGTTTTTCGATCATAACTTTTTTTTCTAGTGAACAAATATCGTCATATGAATACATGGTACCTAAGTTAACCATCTCCTATCGATTTAAAAAAAAAAATCGTCCAAATCGGTTCAGTAGATCAGATGTTATGTGCGAACAAACAGACAAAAAAACATACGCTTTGAATTGAGAACCTTCTCCTTTTTTGAAGTCTCCTTTTTTAAAAATTGAAAGTAAATAATTTTCAACTAAAGTGGACTCTTTAGCTTTTTTCAAACACCACAAATCAAAATCTTATTTTTTAAAAATGTGTGTCACTTTAATGATCGTTCATACAGGGCAAACAAGGCTGCTCCTAACTCTCCCTGTATAGCAATTAAATCAAATCGCTTGCCAATGGAAATAGTTAACATGGTTAAGCAATTTTGGACCTTATATAATCTTAAGAGACAAGCTGTGAAGATATCAAAACTGCTTGGAATAATGATGGGTTTAAAGATAAGATGCTAAAGAAACATCTGAAATACTCTTAGAAGCAGATGCATTAGTTGTGAAATCTATATATTAAATAAAAATTGAGGAAGAAAATTTGCGAAATTGAAACATAAGTATGTTTTTCATGTAGCAAATTACAGTACAATATTTCCCTGTGCAATTTCCATAAAAGCTTCATAATAACCTACACTACATAATGAAATTGCCACATTATTTTCCTAAATATTCAGAAAACTTCAATGTTAGTGAAGAAAATCCAAATCAAACGATTGTATGAATATACATCTTTTTTTGTCCCGTACTAAAAGTTTTTTACATACTACACTTCAAGAAATGTGAAAATATTTTAGCTATCACTACCAGATTTGCAGTTGTGTTATCAAGAGTTATATTTGAGTAATATTTTTAATATTACTCAAAAGAAGCTGGAGCAGGTAATAAGCAGCAACACTTTTTTGGCAGTGATAGTTTGAATCACCAAAAGGTCAAAATTGTTTTTCAAAGCCTAATTCAGCAGAATATGTTTAAAAATTGAAGGCTGCAGCAGGAGAGAGGGTTCTTGTGGAATATGATAGTCAATTCTATGAGGTGAAGTTAGTTTTTTTCGATATTGCAATGTATTTTCATGAAGTCTAATATCTCTGTTTTAAGGGGAGAAAAGCTGTTTAGTTTTTCTGTTTTTAGTTTTAGGAGAATTTCAAATTATACATAATTAAGTTTTTTCAATGTCTATTCTGTGTAACGTCAGTCACAATTTTTTATTCCCTCTAATTTCTCACAAAAAAGTTCCTCATGTCTAAATTCAAGTATGGGAGCATTAATGTACCATATCAAGACATTTTAGACTGATTTTGAACGTATCAAAATTTAATTTCCAAGACAGTACTGAATTTAAAAGATAAAAATGTAGTCAAATTGTAACGTCAGTCACCGTGGAATGGCCCTAAATGTAATTTAATGTAACTTATTTATATATACAGTCAAACCTGCCTTTCTAGAATTTCACGGGACGGAAGAAAAATTCGAGATACGGAGGTTTCGAGATACAGAGGTTGTGATAAATTTACAAAAAATAATCAATTGGAACGAAATTAAATGCTTAATAAATTGTTTTGCATTAACCCATTAATGCCTGACGATTTTTTTTCCAAAGATATTTTGTATACTGGTTACAAACAGTGTTTAATGGACAGGAAAAATAATTAAAAAAATATCATGTAAAAAATAAACTTTTTATTAAGGAAAGAAACATCGTCCCTTAAAAGTTACGATAGACCCCAGACGGTACATACTTTTTTTACTAAATTTTTTTCTGCCTACGAAAAATATTTAAGAAGACATTTTATAAGAAGAAATCAAATCATCAATTAACATAAACTGCGAAGCTGGGCTTAACTTTTTTTCTTGAGATTGTGAACGATGTCATTTTTGATAAAGATCATATTAAAACTGCTACAGAACACACTTTATAATGGTTATGTGCTGCAATCTGTTAATAACGAATTAAAACAATACCAAGGTACTAATTGAACACTATTATTTGGTTGAAACGTTCATTTTGGGGAAATTCAGACCCTTTTTTGGACCCTCCCTAAAAAGGGACGCTAGGCATTAATGGGTTAATATTGCAGAATATTTTACTGTACGACATGGTGTACGTTCACGTTTTACTAATCGTGATGACTATATCGGTAGCAAGTTAATGCATACCTTTAAGTACGAACATAGTCTTTGAATGATTGGGCAGAAGATGATTTTTGTCTCCGAGTTATACCATTGATAAAGGTGGCTGGAGATGAAGTTCAAAAATGAGAATCGTCAAATTTCGAAACATAGAGGTTTTCGGAAAAATCATTCGAGATAAATATGAGAAAAAAATATATAAATTTATGCTGCAAAAGCAAGGAAATTGAAAAATTTCGCTATAGAGTGGTTTTTGAGATAAGCAGGTTCCAGATAAACAGGTGCGACTGTATATATATATACATATATAATTTCGTTATAGAAATTTCAGTTGAATAGAATATACTGTTAACTATTTGACAGTTTCTAGTTCCAATACACACAATTATTTTTATTAAATATAATTTTCTTCTATGTTTTATTATAAAAATAATTGTGCAATGTGTATTGCTTAAAGGACAATATTTTTTGTCATTATGAGTGCAAAATGACAATTTACAACATAAATTATTATAGGCTGAAGCAGCCGAATCAAACCTTATACTTCGACCAGGCCGAAGCTTAACACAATATCTAATATAGATTGATATACGAAAGAAAAGGAGTTAAAGAATTAATGAGAGAATAAGAAAATAAGTGAATAAATAGATGAAAAAATATAAAATAAATGGATGAAAAAATATAAGTGAGTAAATTTGCAAAGAAATACTTAAATGAATTAATTAATAATTAAATAAGTAAACGAATTGAACTACTTCACTTTGTACTCACGTACTTAGCAAATTATGTGAAACCATTTAAAACCAAAACATGCCTGTGATTAACTAAAAAAAGTACTGCACTGGACATCAGTAGATCTCAACTATTACTTAAAATGTAAGTTGCAAAAATTCCATCATTTTAAAATAACTTTTTTTATTCTCAAATATGTGCGTCAAATTTTAAAAATGACTCCCCCCACCCTTGATCTTTGGATTTTTTTTTTTTTTTTTGTCTGGAAGTAAGCAAATATTTTAAAAATTAGTTAAAATGTTGCTAGATTGGGGACGCTGCAAACTGTAAAAATATTTTACCATTTGACTTTGCCCCGCATGCCTGTTACTTGTTCCAATTATGTTACTTGTAACAGAATTCTTTCTCTCTCATTGTTGCATTCATTTTTAATTACAACTTTTAGTTTTTGACGGTAGTCGGTGGCCAACTGAGAAACAAACACATGAATTAACTCCATTCGATAATTTGTCATCAGTTTTGTTAGTGTATCATATGAAATAATATTCAAGCAATTTTCGACTCTGCATACCTTAGGTGTGCAGTGTACGACTCCAAAAAGTTTGGAGTACGTATTGGGAAACATTTTTTTTCTTAAAATTAATTAATAAATAAGCGAATGAATGAATAAATGCTTAAATAATAAAAAAATAAATGAATAAATACGTTATTTAATTAATTGATGTACGAAAAAAATGATTAAGAAATTAGAGAAAGAATAAGAAAATAAACAAATCAATACATAAATAAGTGAAGTTTAGTCCTAGTTAAGATTTAATACGTGTCGGGGAAAAAAGTATTTTTTCGGAATGTTTGCACACAAAATTAGGATTCCCAGAAACATTATTAAAATCGTTCCACAAGATTGAAAATGCTTGGAAGTGCCAAAACACTGAGTATAAATGTTTTTAAACAATAATTTCATGAGGCAACAAAAATTAAAAATTAACTTACGTGAGTTGTGATAAAGAGAAAGAGAACGATAACATTCATTTCAACTTTAGCCATTCTGAAACTGTTTCAGCTGTTGGAAAATATGACAAGTTTTACTTTTTATATCAATAAATAAATAAATGTATACTTCCAAATCAAAAGTTAAAAATTTCTACTGCAAGTGAAAACACACGATTCTACTAAAGGAAGTATATCTACTATGAAAAAACTGTTTAATCGATTATGCAACTGTTAAATATTTATACGTATTGCTATGCATTTCAACTGAAGTATTATGCTCAAAAGTTGCAATATTCACCTTTAAAATTACTAATAGTCAAAATTAACTTAAAAATGTGTCCTAAAGAAATGTGAAACGAATTTGATTGACCGTTTTTCACTACGGTATTTTTTTTTAGTGAAGTTTATTCTCATTTTAAAATAGCTAATTTAACCGATGAAAATACAACATTATGAATGAAAAGACATACTCTAAAAATTTTTTTTTGATACTGAAATCTGCGAAAATACTTTTTGTTCCCAAAAACTTTAAGACATTTTTTTAGTAGTGATTCATATTTAATTAATATTTTAACTAATGCTATATTATGAACAAGTATTTATAATTAATAATTCAAAATAAACGTTTTATGCACTCTAGTACTTTCGCTTGAGTGCTTATTGAAATATCAAACGCTAAAATTGCGGCTTAAATCTTTAATGAAAGTGAAGAGTTTTCCGATTATATTCGAAGAAGTTTAGACATACTCTAAACATTTAAAATTGATTTCAAAATTTGAAAATAATTGTTGTTCCCAATGAAGACATTTTTAGTAGTGATTTATATTTAATTAATATTTTATCTAAGATTATATTATTAACAAGTATTTATAATTAATAATTCAAAATAAAACAGTTTTATGCACTCTAGTACTTTCGCTTGATCGCCTATAGAAATATCAAATGCTAAAATTACGGCTTACATCTTTAAGGAAAATGTAGAGTTTTCCGATCTTCTTCAAAGAAATTTAGACATACTCTAAACATTTAAAATTGATTCTAAAATGTGCGAAAATAATTTCTGTTCCCAAAAACTAAAGACATTTTTAGTAGTGATTCATATTTAATTAATATTTAACTAACAATATATTATTAACAAGAAAAAATAAAACAATTTTATGCACTCTAGTACTTTTGCTTGATGGCCTAATGAAATATCAAATGCTAAAATTACAGCTTACATCTTTAAGGAAAGTGAAGGGTTTTCCAATCGTCTTCAAAGAAAGCTGATGCGGATCTAAGCGGAGCTGAACGCTGAATCTAACCAAACTGCGGTTAACTATTGCCAGGTCTGCCAGGTCTGCATATTTATATATATTTGTCTGGGAAAAAAAAATAAGAACACTGCAGACCGGTTTGGCCCTATAACTGGAGAGACCGAAGCATCCGCCATTTTGGAGCACGCGTACTTTCGCACAACAGTTAAATCTACATCAATTGGTAGTTATTCGCCCAACAAGAAATATTGGTGCAGTAGAAATAAGCTGAAAAACACCTTGGGGTCGAGCAAATTGCAACAGAAACAGATCCTGTTGGAAATGGTAGGTAACAGGCTACTAATGAACATACTAAAAGTATACATCCGTACTAGTGGGACAAATATGTTTTTTTTTTTTTTTTTTGGCAGCTATCTTGAAAAATCATGAAAAAATTTGAAAAATTCAAAAAAATTATGTGCGGTATCAAATGAAAGGAAATTTTAAGCTGAAAAGGGATAAAACATAGGATATTTGAAGTGAAGTGAAAATACTTAAAGTATGCACTCATACTGTGGTGCAAAATGTGGATTTTTCTGCCGCCATCTAGAAAAATCCGAAAAAAAATTCAAATTTTCAAAAATTCAAAAAAATAATGTGTGTTATCAAATGAAAGGAAATTTCATGCTAAAAAGTAATATAAAATCTGATATTTCAAGTGAAATGAAGTCTTAGAGTATACACCCGTACTGTAGCGAGAAATGCTTTTTTTAGTCGCCATCTTGGAAAAGAGTGGATTTGGATTGAAAACATAAAACATATCATATGTGATATCGAATGAAAGGTAATTTGATACTGAAAAAGAAAGTTAGTTTGGTGAAGACCAATAAAAAAATAACGAAATGGGGACCAAAACACTGAATTCTTTTGTTGTGTCAAAAACACCATTTATTGATGTAAGAGGCTTAAAAACCGTGAATAACTTGGCCTCCAAGTTCATCTTTATTAGAGTTAAATAAATACATGCTCTTAAAAAGTTAAATTTGATCATTGAAAAAATCTATAATTTGAAAAAAATCATGTAATTAAAGAAGTTTTCATAAAATAAAATATTTATATCCATCAAAATGAAATATCATCTTCATCACTCAAATCCAAAATGTCCCCTGTGTTTGTGCGGTTCTTTAAACAAAAGTTTTTACAAACTAACGAGCATGGAAGTCTATATTGACAACATGTACATTTTGTAGTGTTATATGGTTCGAATTATGTTTAAGAGTTTATGTGGTGCTGGAATCAAGTCTGGATATCGGCTGAAATTCTCCGTCTACCAACTGCCATCACGAAAGTCTGGGATTAAGAGTTTGTGATTCAAGGTTTTTCCAACAAAGAACTGCAAATGTATTGGATATAGATCATATTTCACTGCATTTGGTTTTGGAGGCAACGAGCAATGTCGAATTCATTTTTAGCTGAAGCCATTTTTCTAACTTAGTGAATGTAGGGATATTTATGTAGGGGCATTTAAGTGTCAAAATTACCTCCATATAGTGAGAAAATTACTTTATAACTAATTTCGGCCAAATATTCCTTTGTAACATCTTCGCTCATAACATCATGAAAAGGCAATCCTGATCGCTTAGACTATCAGATTTTATAAAATTTTTGAAAAAAGAGGGTTTACTTTTGCCATATAACGCACTGGTGGTGTCACACCATGTCCATGCGTGAACAAAAGGTAAAGTTTTGCAAGCTTCTTTCCGATTTGAATGGCTTGAATGTCACGAACTTTATCGAACTGTGTGGCCAGACTTCATTAAAATATTCTTAGGTGAATGATACAGTAAAAGAATTAAAATATCTGTATAATCCGCAACTACTATCACATGTTTCTGGGCTAGTTTTACAGCTTCTTTAACGATCATTGTGTCTGGGCCACCTTCCGCTTGAATCGACATCACCTTTCAAAACAACTCTCCAGTATGTTGACGAAACGTTGTTTGTTTACAGAATTAGAAATTTCTCTTCTTTTTTTTTTTTTTTTCAAACTATAGGTGAATTTTCTTCAAATATTACTTTAACTGTTGATTTCTTCATGCGTAATCTGTGCGCCAGATCTTTTATGTTGGATTTCTTTTAACCATCTACTACTATGGTCACTTTTCCATATCTTATAATGAACATACGCTTCGTGTTGACTAATAACATCTTTAAATGCTGCAGAAGCAGACCATGGTAATGGGTGAACTAATACACCTCCATCAAGAACGTAGGATATACTCTAATACAAATGTATCGTATTGACATTCAAGGTATCTATAATGTACTAATAAAGATTTATCTGTTTTTCTCATTTTCTGAGTACTACGGTCAACTAGTGAAGTTGGTGGAATAGGTAATTCGTAACTGAAAAATTCACTTGCTTCTCGAGCGCTGTTGTCTAAAGAGTTACAGGCAAGCATCTTCTGTGTTGAGAGATGTGGATCTACGTAGTGGAGTCTCAGCAGCAATAATAATTCCTTCTGCCAGTACTTTCATTGTAACTGCTTAGTCTAATTTCAGTAACGTTTGATCTTTGAAACACTTGCTGGTGAGTTTATCTTGGGTGTTTCTTCCAATGATATCAGCATTTTCTGCCGTAACTTCGCTTTTGCTATTCATTATTCCGTTAAAAATATTACATAAACGGTATAAAAGAACAGCAAATAGACTGTAGTCTACGAAGAATCGCATTACCTTTCTATATATTTCAAATCTCTTGCCATCCTTACATTTGTCAAATCGGTATGCTGTGTTCACTATCAATGCGTAAAGCATTGGTCAGAAAGTTTAGTGGACATGTTATTTCACTGTTTCTAGAATGGTTCAAAATCCAAGTTGCACGCTCGATCGCTTTACCATTTTTCACCTATTTCACCTTTAACTTCTCTTGAAAACTCCCATGAATATCCTTTTTCAATGATAAATTTTCTTTCAGTTGATACCGCATATGATATGTTTTATTAAAAAAAAATTTCTACGCTTTTCCAAGATGGCAACCAAAAAAAAAAACTCATTTCGCACGACAGTACCGGTGTATATTTTTAGTATCTACCCTATTTATATGTCAGATATTTTATTCCTTTTTAGCATGAAATTTCCTTTCATTTGATACCACACATTTTTTTTTTTTTTGAATTTTTGAATTTTTTTCGGATTTTTCAAGATAGCGGCCGAAAAAAACACATTTTGCGCGACAGTACCGATGCATATTTTTAGTATTTTCACTTCACTTCAAATGTCCTATGTTTTATTTCTTTTCAGGTTGAGATTTTCTTTTATTTAATACCCCACATAGTTTTTTTGAATTTTTCAAATTTTTTCATGATTTTTCAAGATAACTGCCAAAAAAAAAAAACCATATTTGTCCCACTAGTACGGATGTATACTTTTAGTATGTTCATTAGGAGCCTGTTACCTACCATGTCCAGCAGGTGTTGTTCCTGTTGCAATGTGTTCGACTCCTAACGCTATTTCTACTGGACTATATTTGCTTCTTTCTCGCATCGCTCGAATTTGTTTCTTTCTCGCATTTACGTACGTCACGTTCCAACATTAAATTTCTGGTAGCGTTTACTTGAATAATTCTTTCTAAAGAAAAGATAAATTATTTTATTAGCACTAGTAAAAGTTCCTGCTTAAAATTATAATATGCGTATCGCACATTGAAAACAGTTGAAACAGCGAATGAGTGAATTTAAACTCTAACCAAGATAAAATAATCATTTCAATTTTGTTTCTAACAAATTAAAGCATTTTCAAATAGAGGATTGCAAATCTTTTAAACGATTTCTTGGATCATTTGTAAAAAAAAAACAATGTGAAGGCTTTTCTTACAATACCCCCCCCCCCCGCCCTTTTTGATAAAAGAGCAGATGTTAAACAGCGGTCGAGTAAAAAGAATTATCAATCGGAGATAGATTTCTACAAAAGATTCAAGCTATTGGGAGTTAAGTACGGTTGGAAAAACAATACTATTTGGATTGAAAAAAAAAAAAATCCTTTTTTTTTTTTAAATTTTAAATCGAATGGCGCTAGGCAGTCATTGGACGGGGGGGGGGGCGACAGTTCACGTAAAAAAAGCATACTATTTTATTGCTGACAAAACAGTTCACTTGTTGACAAAACTACACCTTACACTACGATGCAAAAGTTTAGACAAAATGCAAATATATGAATAAAAAGAAAACTATTCAGTGAAATGCTGTAAAATTTCTACTGCAGGTACACAATATAGTCCCAAATACGTGTCTGGAGTTTTTAAAAATATAACTAAAACGAAAATCGGAAATTTGCAAAAGACAATTTTTTTTTACTGTTTCAAAAGTTTAGACAAAAGTCAGATTTTATGCAAATATCTCTTAAAATGTGATTGGTGGAGGAAAGGCGGGACTTTATTATTCGAATATAAAGTGCAGAGATTGTTGAATGAATAATCAAAGTCTCAAAAGCTCTGTAGTTTTCGTGTAAAGAAGATGAGAAACTTTGGATGCCGAAATTTGAAAATGGACCTACTTAATTATTTTTTTGTCTTTTAAATCCACTCTAGTATGGTAGTACATTATTTTTTACTTCATGGAGAGCCTATTCTGACATGCGAATTGATCAAAAAGTCCAAGAAAAATTATATTTCTAAAGGATGAAGGAATTGAAAAAATGGTTCGAACTGACGATTCACCCTTTAATCCTACAAAACTTAAGCTTGGGTCAAAAACAGCACGGGAGAGCATAAGTAGATGAACAACTGAATCGGAATGCATTTAAAAAAAACAAAGAATTGCGCTTGAGCCTTTTCGGACAGAGTGTCCCAAAAAAGCCAGATTTTAATGGGAAATGAAGCATATGTATCATCGTGACTAAAAATGAATGTTACTTTCTCTGATAAAAATTATTGAAATAGGAATGGCCTAGATGGATCATAATTCTATTAGCTGGACTTGAGAAATATCCAATGATCATATGCTGTGCTGCTTTTACCGTTAAAATCTGGCTTATTTATGACACTCTGTCCGAAAAGGCTCAAGCACAATTCTTCGTTTTTTTATACATTCCGATTCAATTGTTCATCTACTTATGCTGCCCCGTGCTGTTTTTGACCCAAGTTTAAGTTTTGTAGGATTAAAGGGCGAATCGTCAGTTTGAGCCATTTTTTTTTATCCTTAAGAAATATAACTTTTTTTGGCCTTTTTGATCGATTCTCATGTCTGAATTGACTCTCCACGAAGTTAAAAACAATGTACTACCATACTAGAGTGGATTTAAAAGACAAAAAATTAATAAAATAGGTTCATTTTAAAATTTCGGCTTCTAAACTCTCTCATCTTCTTTACAAGAGAACTACAGAGCTTTTAGGATTTTGTTTATTCATTCAGCAATCAGGAGCGCCCCGAAGGGAGGTCCAGGGAGGTCACCGGGACCTCCCAAACATCTTCCTCATTCAGCAAATTCGGACAACGATGCGGCACATTCAGGAATAGTATTGAAATATTGTTTTTCAATATATATATATACAGGGTGTCCACTCCTATCGTGGACCAATAGCTAATTTCTAAACCGTTAGAGATAAGCATATAGTTCATTTAGGAAAAAATCTCTAAATTACGAAAGGAATTTTGGGTCTATTCAATGTTTTTCAAAAAATCAAATTTTGAAAGAGTTACGAAATTTAAATTTTTATACAGCCCCCCAGTCCTATCAATCATATTTAGTAAAACATTCTTGACACTGTAACGTTTAAAACTAAAAAAAAATCACTCTCCTACC
This sequence comes from Uloborus plumipes, assembly GCA_038373865.1. Taxonomy (NCBI): domain Eukaryota; kingdom Metazoa; phylum Arthropoda; class Arachnida; order Araneae; family Uloboridae; genus Uloborus; species Uloborus plumipes. The sequence continues at coordinate 130,020 of JAXGGA010000927.1, forward strand.
ACGAAAATTGACCGAGTTATGACGTTTTGAAAAATCAAGATTTTGAAGGACTTCGCATGCGGTCCCTTAAGCGATCTCTCGATGACGTCATGAAATAATGCAAAATCTTGATTTTTCAAAACGTCATAACTCGGTCAATTTTTGTGGTAGAAGAGTGATTTTTTTTTAGTTTTAAACGTTACAGTGTCAAGAATGTTTTTCTAAATATGATTGATAGGACTGGGGGGCTGTATAAAAATTTAAATTTTGTAACTCTTTCAAAATTTGATTTTTTGAAAAACATTGAATAGACCCAAAATTCCTTTCGTAATTTGGAGATTTTTTCCTAAATAAACTACATGCGTATCTCTAACGATTAAGAAATTAGCTATTGGTCCACGATAGGAGTGGACACCCTGTATATATATATATATATATATATATATATATATATATATATATATATATATATATATATATATATATATATATATATATATATATATATATATATATTGTGCGTGCGGCTGCAATCTTTCTTTTTTTTTTTTGTTGTACATTTGTTATCTTTGAAAATGAGAAGATCCGATTAATAAAAATATATCTCATTCTTTTATTGACGTTATTTACCATAAACCAAACCGTTTCTTTCCTTGGCGCCTTTTGGTGAATTCCATAGTGTTTGCAGTATGACCACAGACAAGACGGATAATATATATAGTGAAAATGCTGCAATGCATAAATGTTGCACTTTGAACGCAAAGAACTCTAATATTATGTGCGGCGAATTCAGGTTTTTTTTTTTTTTTTTGCTTTACTAGCGGATTTTCTCATTTCTAGTACTGAAAAATATTATCTGCGTAACTTCATTAATTTAGTTCCATTTCTTGACCTTCTTCACTACGAAAAGAATCGACCGTCGAACTAGTTCAATATTGTTTTTCGTTTTAATTATAGTACTAAAATACATATCTGCTTTTCTTAATTTATTGATTTTACTTGCAATGAAGAGAAGTCATAAACGATATAAAGTTGAGTGTTCCATTTGTAGAAGTACTTATGATGACGATTATAAACGAAAACATGAATTTTGCCACGGTGGGAGACATATCTCCGTAAAACTTGCTGGAGCTCCAAAAAATCCATTTGATGCTGCAAGAAAAAAAATAAAGACTGCTTCAAGCAGCGAATTATCGCCATTAACGGTTAGTTTTAAATTGATCTTTTTTTTTTTCCTCTTTTAATTTGTTTCAATGCATTTTCTTTAACTCACTGATTTAAATTAATGGCCATAGGACTCCCACACTTAAGAGCCTGTCGCAATACATTTTGGGAGCCCCTTGTTTAACGTGAACATTTTTTCATGTGCAGTTTAAATTTCTTTCCGGGCTCTTATGTCACAGTTGCGACATGTGTGACTTGGTAAATCCGCGCCACCGACCTCAATAATTAGAATCAAATTAATTTCTTCGTTAAAGGTCTTCATACCGTTGGAAAAACTTGTGTAAAAATTTTAGCCATAAATTAATATAATCTTTGTTCAAATTATTTTTCAGACATTGTGCTTTTTTCTTAGAATTTAATAAAATTAGTTTTAATCATTTTCAATAAATTATGCATGTAATATATGAAGAAATTGTGTGGAAAAAAATCCCGTTATAATTTCGTTTCCCGTTATAATTCGTCTTTGAAAAATAAGCTACTAATAGTGTATTTTCTGTGTAATTGTGTGTGTAACTTAACCTTTTTCGGCTAGCAACTGATTCGCGTCAGTGGCGCAGCCATAAGTAAAAAAAAAAAAAATCAAAAATGAAATGTTCGTTTTACATACATAATTTTCCTACTCTGCAAAAAAAGAAAAAAAAAACTGTCGTTTTTACTGTATAATACTGGCAGCCGATGTTCCAATTTAAAACAGTAAAATGCAGAGTAATGAACTAAAACTAGCAATTGTACAGTTTCTTACTGTAAAGTAAGAAATTTTAGTTTTTTTGTCGTAAAAGTTAACTGCATTATACTGTAAAAACAACATACATTTTTTGCAGTGTACTCGAATACCTTAATAAACCTCGAAGTTTAATTAATACCGTTATACATAATTTTTATTGGATCCCACCCCCAAAATGAAATTATAGCTAAGTCAGTCACTGAGTACCTGAGATTACTCAATAATTTGCTCTTTCAAGCCTCAAAACGTCCACAGTTCTGCTTTACCAAAGATACAAGTATTGTTATTAGTTGTTTTCAGCATTTACAGAACCAGGTGACAACTGTCAAAGACGAACATTCTTTCAGCAAATTGAAACTTAAAAAAATGTCCTTCAATCAAATATGGAAGACGATAGATTAAACAATTTAATGCTCATTTCCTGTGAAAAAGACATAGCAGAAAAACTGGACACTAAGGAAATAGTAAAAACGTTGTCATTATTAAAAGCTAGGCGTGTAAAAGTCAAACTTTAGCTCATGAATAATATTTATAGTAAAAATTCTGGAACGAACAGTTTTTATAAGGGCTTAACTGTTTTTTGTATTTTTTGCCAAAATTTTCAGATTGTAAAGTCACAATTGATGAACAGCTATGACTATACTTCGCAGCAGTTTAACTTGGCAGTGACGTCACTACGGGCGGAGCCAACAGCGTGACGTTAGCCTATGAAAAACGAGCTAGATAAAACGTCACAGCCTACTTGGCGAATTAGAGGAGACCGCTGACTGCTTGTGAGCTCTTATTGGCTCCGCCCGTAGTGACGTCACTGCCAAGTTAAGCTGTTGCGAAGTATATGTGTATATATATCTTTTTTATTTTGTGTATATAAACTTAATTCTGTTGTTTCACAAACCTGTCAAATGACCAACATGCTTTAATTTGCAAACACGCATCATATATGCAATATTTTATAATATTTCTTGCAGTCAATATGTCTTAATTGTATATATCTATATATAAGAAATCCCATCAATCGCTTTGACAATTCAGCATACAACTCCGTTGTTATTTATCAAAGTTCTTGTTTTTTTTTCTTTCTTTTTAAGTGATACCCATCGTCTTTTCTTACAAAGTAATGGTATAAGGTTTGTGTACATACTCGTATTTTTTCATTTGGCACATTTTGAAGTTCCATTCGGCAAATGGAGAATTTTCCCCCTCCCAAAAATTTAAGCTCGGGGCGCCCCTGTCAGCAATCTCTGAACTTTATATTCGAATAATAAAGTCCCGCCTTTCCTCCACCAAATCACATTTTAAGGTATATTTGCATAAAATCTGACTTTTGTCTAAACTTTTGAAACAGTAAAAAAAAATGTCTTTTACAAATTCCCGATTTTCGTTTCAGTTATATTTTTAAAAACTCCAGACACGTATTTGAGACCATATTGTGTACTTGCAGTAGAAATATGAAAGCATTTCGCTGAATAGTTTTCTTTTTATTAACCGACGAAAACACGGAGGAGGTTCTCTAGTAGACCGGTATATATATATATATATATATATATATATATATATATATATATATATAATAAAACAAATAAAAAATAATAATAATGAAATAGAAAATGGCATATTAGGAGAAGTGAAAGGAGAAAGGTTGAATCCAGAGCTCATCAGCAGTGGGGCTGATATATATATATATATATATATTTTTTTTTTTTTAATGTATGACCACGCATAACTTTTTACTGAATAGTCCGATTTGGATATTTTTTTTTTGAAAGGGTACACCTTCCTGGTGGTCCCATGGTCCCATGATGCGGGGTATGAGAACGGAATCCTGAAGAAATTGAGGGAAATCTTCAGCATTCCGTTCATGCGCATATTTTTTGCACATTATGAACGGAATTTCATGCGCACACTGTTTGCTATGTCGCTCGCCGATAGAGTGGCTTTACGGTAAAGACGCTGGACTCTCATTGGCAAGAGCATCCGTTCGATCCTCGAGCGAGTCGGTGGATTTTCAAGCTGCAGAAAAAAAATGCAGCGTTTACGTCATACGATTATGGTGCATGAAAACCGCAGTTTTACTGATAGAATATATTTAGTCCTGATTTCCCCAACTTTTAAAAAAATATATTTCCAGGCTCCTATCAGGTCCCATCACCTTAACTTTTAAAGGTTAAATTTAGTGATGCACTAATAATGAATCGCAGGGGTGCCCACAAGGGGGGATTATTTTTGGGAGGGACTTTTTTAAGCTAATTTATTTACTTATTATCATGCCCATTCTTCGGTTACATGTTTCATAATAAAAACAACCATAAATGTTTCATAATCAATTTCAAGTGTTGTTTGAGAGGAAAAATCAATCAAATGGTACAATCAACGGGTACGAATGATTTTATTAACTTTTTCGGCACCGACTTCAAAACTCATGTTTAAAAGTAGTATCGATGGTGTTCAAAGAATAAATTTATTTTTTACTTTTTAGAGCAACTTTCAGCTGCGTTTTTGAAGTCGGTCTTACTTTTTTTCATAAAATTTTATTTTTTCATATGTATTTGCATTTTGTCTAAACTTTTGTATCTCAGTGTATAAGTTCTTATCAACTTGCTCTTTAAAACTAACGCCAAGTTTGGCGCGATATGATGGCAATCCCTCATTGTGTAGTAAATTTTATCATTGGCATTTCGTTTTTAAATAAATGATTGTTAAGTTCTTCTTTGAAAAAAAAAAGGTGCAGGAACAGCATTCATCAAGTTAAGTTAACAACTATGTTCAAAAGTAAGAGGAGAACAAAGCAAACAGATCATAAAAATGTAGCGAATTTAGCAGACGATATCCGAGCGATATATTCTAGTTCCACTAGTTAGTATTGTGGTCAATTACATTTAAAAACAATCGATTACGACTGGAAATCTACGAAATCAATTGTTACTTCTTTTAATTATGATAGATATGTACGTGAAGTCTCAAATTCTATTAACCCTACACTGCATGGTGTTGCCAATTGGCTACATGGACAATTTGTCCTCCTTATGAACAGCAGAATGTAGTCATAAGGCAACTCAATGCATAAAAAGCAAGTATTGGGTATATTTAAAGCAATTATCACCATTTATCCTCCATGCATGGCAGCACTGGTCTGTTACATGCTCTTAAATGAATCCAAATGGATAGCTTTTAAAATCACTCAAACTACCATGTTTTGAAATTATTTTTTACAATGAAATATTTTTCTTCGTCTTTAAAAAAAATAACATGAATAAAATAAACATTTATCTTTCGTTTAAGATGCGTTTTACATCAAAATAATTATTTGGAAAAAATCTAGGACATAATACACGTCTGTAGCCATTTGGCAACATTATGCAGTAAGCATCCAGAGAACACTTCGATTCATCTCTACAATTCATGAAGTATGTGCTTTGTTTATGTTTCGCGCTAGCTTCTTTCTCTTTTTGGAAGGTATAATATAATCATGCGGACCCAAAAGTGGTACTTTCGGCTGTTCTACCGTTTATAAGACCTCGCAATTATCAATGCTTAGTTGATGTTCAACAGAGTGAACAAACGAAAAATCAATAGGGAAAAGCCTTTAAAACGTGTTCACTTTAGATTTTAGTTAGCACAAACGTTGTGCTTACACGGACAAGTAAAGTCATTAATAATTTTAAAATATAGTTTTGAAAAAAAAAAAACTAAAAAATACGCTTTTACATTGGAATGCGCTGTGATCATCACGGGTTTCCCTCTGATTTTCAAAACTACTAAATATCCGCACTTAAGTTTACATGTACTTATAATACATCAATATGCAATACAGTTTAGCCTTTAGTATTAAAAATAATATTAAATATATTACTTTTATATTTGCAAAGAACGTAAATTTTATCTTTTATTCAGAGTTACATACATACATACATACATACAAACAAACCCACATGTGAAATTAATAAAAGCGTATTAAAAAGAGACCATGAGCTATAGAGGAACTAGTTACAAAACAAAAAAAAAAAAAGAGAAAAGAAAGAAAGCTTGCGCGAGAGAGCCTCCAAAAGACATCAGATTTGACAGAATTGATCATCGGAAAGTACAAGTACATATAAAAAATAATGTAAAATGTCAAAATGTAAAGGATTACAAGAGTACAGAGTACCAAATGTTCAATTCCTCTATTTTTTTACAAAAAAGAACTAATTTCAAGACTATCATTTACAATCATTTTTATCTGTTGAATGCATGGTGTAGCCATTTGGCAAAGAAACTATTTTTAATTAGAAAGGGGTGAAAATTTAGAGTTAAATTTTTTTAAATATTTTTCCATGTTTTCTTATTACATTGACAAACACATATATTTTTTTCTACGAAAAATAAAAAATCATGCAGTGTAGGGTTAATATTATTAGAGTTTGAAAGAAATTAAAATGGTCTTATTTCTGGCAACCTTGCGCTTTTTGCAGCTTAGATGTTTATAATAACAGCAGACGACTTTTGATCCAAAATGGCGGATGCGTCAGCTCCTTCTCTATAGGAGCCTTAGTTTGGCCAAGGTCAATGTGAAATCCTCTTCCCAAGACAAAGAAATATTCGGCTAGTCGCCAGTGATCCGTCAAATTAAACTTTTAAGGCTTGCATTATTCTCATTAAAATGTTTACCTGAAAATGTTTTTGTGCCATTTTTAACTGAAGTGGAATTGTGATTGATGTGGTTTGCCAAGGTCAATATGTTCTTTCGAATGGAGGACCAAGACATTCGTACAATAACCTCGTCGCTGTCAAATCTTTTTCTCACAAGGAGGTTCATGAGCAGTTTGTGGCATTGAAATTTCAGGAGATGTTTTTCAGATCTTTTTCTCTCCCCCCCCCCTTTTTTTTTTCTTCTGGAGAGTTAACAAACCAGACGGAATTATCTTCTGCGAGTTATCTAAGCTGTGCAGTCGTCTAGACTCCAAGATTTTAAGAGACGTTGAGTCCGACTCATTCTAGGCGGCACGTACAGGGAGGCAAGGGGGCGACTACCCCCTCACTTTCAAAAATAAAAGGACTTTGCCCCCTCACTTTTCAGAGTTAAAAGGTAATGATCGAGTGAAAGACGATTTTTACTGAGTTAATTGATTTATTTCACCAAAATAAAAAACTGAAAATTCCATGAACAAGATGAAAATTCCAACTTTTTTCAAGTTATTTCATTCCAACGGAATTTTGAACCGTAAGGGGGAATGTCTATGTTAGCCATTTTTGACCTGGTTGATTTTTTCTGACCATATTTCGCACTTTTTAGAGGTCATTTAATCAGAAATGTTAAAATACAATAACATGGCCATACTTTACAAAGAAACCCTTTCAGAATTGCTGCCTTCTACCCCCCCCCCCCTCACAAACACAAACATATTTCTTTTGACCCTCCACTTTTTCGGTACACGAGCCACCAAAGACTCATATTCCCCAAACCAGGGCCGTACCCAAGGGGGAGGGGTTAAACCCCTCCCATTGGGAAAATAATAAGCCAAATGAAGAAAATGCACGTTTGACGTAAACTAGCTTTAATGTAAAATTTTGTGTGAAACGCTTTATTTCTTTAAAACATTTTCAAAGTTAATTTAAAAAAAAACTCAGTTGAATTACTGAGAAATAGACTGAATGAATATTTATAAAATTTAAAAGAATTTCAATCAATATTACATTTTAAAGTTTCAAAACATATTACAAATTTATCAGAGCTACGAACATTTTTGGAAAAGAATTTCTCAGTTTCTATTATAATATCGTTCTCATTACATACATTTTAATATTCAGTATTATTTCCATCTATAGTTGCGTAAAATAAAAGTGAAAAACTGCAATTATGTTTTCTATTAATTTGTTTGCATCACTATTCTGTTTTAATAAATCGAAACTATTATCGCTATTTTATGTCCTCGAAATCTACCAAAAAATCATTACCTGTATATTTTATCAATCTCAGTATGATATTTTATATAATCCTTTGAAAATAAAATACCGTAATGGATTGGTAACACGATTTAAAATTAAGGCTTCGGAGGAGGGGGGAATGTTGTGACCCCCACCCACTGTAATGCTCCAAACCGAAACAATGGTGTGTTTTCCTAACTACGCAAATAAAGAAGGGAAAAGAATGAAAACCCCTCCCTTTATGAAATCGTGGGCACGGGCCTGCCCCAAACTAAACACGACACCGACTCTTACTCCACGACTCCTACTCCACAGCCCTGTTATAAGTCTTTACATGTAAGGTGGGTGCGCTAAATAAAGCCATGAAGACCAACACTGCTTGTCCCCTATTTTTCTATGTAGGATAGCAAAAATTCGCTAGATCTTTATTTTATCATTAAAAAGCCTGACTGGTGATAAAGCGTTATCAGTAAGCAGTTTGTTAACATGCAAAAGTGTAGCAATAGTTATAAAAGAGTAGTGTTAAAATTGCCTGATCTTGTTGTACCTTGCACTGTATATTTTGTTTCTTCATGTTTCACTACGGTTTAATTGTGCAAAAATCCTGTTAATTTTTCTAAACAGCCTACTTTACCTAGCCGAAGAATTCAGAATGAAAACTCACTGTGTACCGTGAATAGTTTCTGCTGTGATTTGATAAACCAAGAAAAGTAATTTGTAGCTCAATAAACCTATAATTGAATTTATTAGGACTCCGGTGTCCCTGTAAAGACACCGATGGATTGAGCAGATAGATATTATCCTGCACTACATGCTGCTCATATCGCTCACTCCTTCCAACTACACCATATCTCAATAATTTTTCAGGATAGCTATTTTAAATTTGAAAAGTAAGATATCATGTAGCAAAACTACATATAAAGCCACTGATTGAACCTTTTTTTATGCACAAGGTCTTTTTTTTCTTTGAAGCACTGACAAACTGCTGTATGTTTTCTTTTTGGTCCTCCAACGTCGTGTAGCCCCACTTGCAAATTGGCAGTCTGCCAACGTCTCGCGTCCCGGAGCTTCACCACCCAGGACTTGCTCACCGATTCCTGCGGTACGGTACTGGCCCCACCTGATAAGTTGATGGGAATACGTTATCCACTGAGCTAAAACGGGGGCCCCGTCGTGATGTTCTTTTAAACTCTTTTTCCCCATTGTGAGGTTGAGGGAGCGCGTGACGTCATTCATTGAGTCGAAAGATCCGAGCGTCGGACAAGACAGATCGGACATTCGCAATTGAAGCACTTGGAGAATGAAGGGGCTAAGTTACATTAAAAAAAAAATAACACTCTGTACCATGGTAAGCAATGGATACAGGTAAGCAAATAAAACTTGGTGCATCAAACAGTAGATATCAATAGACCAATTTCATACGCACACTAATGACAAAACGCGAAAATGAAAAAGTTGCAACAACTACAGCAGTAAAGCTTTGAACTTCAATTACTCGCAATTTCTGTTTTGTCACTTAACCCCTTCATCTCCCAAGCCCTTTAATTGTTGATGGGTTCTTGTAAAACGATTTTTCTTGGTGTTCTTCAACGTTATAGGCAGGGACGTAACTAGATGAGAGTGCCCCAAGGGTCAGCTTATATGGACGCTAAACTAACGAACTATATGAACAAATATACATTTTTATCTAGAAAAAAGTGGGGAATTAAGTCAACTTCTGTGAAGTAAAAAGAAAAAAGTTAACTAAATGCAGAAATAAAGATGGGTGGGAAGAAGGGACACAGAAAGGGAAATTGGGATGGGGACGCATTAAATGGTGCAAATGTATTTTGACCAATACTTGCTGTATCTCATGTAATCATCCCACTAGAAGAAGGATTCCGCGAACAAAGCCCCTTGAAAGTAGAATTACAAAGCGATGCATTTATTTAAATAGCGTCTTCCTGCAATAAAACCATTATAAAACTTGTTCCTGATGTCTTCTTCAGCTTTCAATGAGGAGAGACGGATTATCTATCTTGCTGGGCTAAGAAAATATTGCTAGGGCTTTCATGGCAATGCCCAGCAGTGTAAAGTTCAAGGCAAAAATGACGACAAAAAACATTGAAATGTTGAAAGAATTTCTATTTTATCTATCGACTTTAAAAACTTTAATTTTACTTTTAAAACTTTAATTTTATAACTACTTTGTCCCACTAGAACCTATTATCGGAAATGAATGATGGGCATTTTTTAAAGAGGTAAATAAAAACCTGAGAGCACAATTAAACATAAAGAACGCACTGAAAAGTTGTCAAGAGTAAGAAATAAAACTTAAGATATTTTCTATGAGGATAGTCTGCAAACAAATCTCTGCGCAAAATTGTTCAGATGCTAGCTCTTTAATTACCTAATCATCCGCAGTAAGCCAAAACGTCTATTCTTATCCTGTCTCTATTATGATCAGATAGTTTCAAACTATGTGAAGGGCAATCCTTAATGATCTCTCTCTTTGTAACAGCAGACTGGCTTGTTTCAAGAATAATTTTTTTCGGTTTCAAAATTTTAAACCACGCTTTTTGAGCGTTACAATACGAAAAAAAAAAATCTTAATTCGCTGCTTTGATTAATCCACTTGTTGTATGCTCTCATGAAATTTTATGCCCCCCCCCCCCTGCCAAAAAAAATCGGGCAGAAAAGTTTTTCAAACTTGGCATAAATTTAAAAAGATCGAAACTCGTCAGGTTGGGTAATAAATAGAAAAATACGTGTTCTAGTTCCTTCACGTATTTGCCTTAGATGCTGAAAAAACTGGCCCCCGCTGGTGACTAATGATATGCATGACTGCTATTTTCCTCATACGTCATCAGTCTTCGGTACAGTTGCGGTCAATCACACCGCGGATTCCGTAGAAATGAATCAGATTTCTAAGAAAATAAACATGAAAATAAACAATTTTTATCTCCCCTCCCCCCTCCCTACCTGTCCACCCGCACTTCATTCCATCAACCCTGCAGCCTGACCAGTTTTTTTTCTTTCTTTCGGGAGCAAATTCTTGTTCTCAGACCTTCAGTCCGGCGGATAGGCGAAAAATTGTGCAGTTTGAAGTCAAAGTGATTTCTTTCTTTAATTATGTTTTGGGGTTTATAAGGATCGTTTTTAGCCTCGGAGGGGTTCGTTAATTTGTTCGGGTTATTTTTTATAGTACCCCGAAGTTATCTTGTAGGCTAATTGAACTTACCTTAAGTAATTAGGAACAAATAGACGTATTTATGTTAATAGTATGTGTAGGTCTATATCCTAAAATTGTGATTTCTTATAATAAACATTGGTGAAAAGGACGATAGGAGAGTATATCATAATTTTTAAAAGTTTGAATTCCGAAAAGTATCCCAAAATTGAGCATAAATGATCTACTAGTTAACTTTTTTTTAAAACAAGCGGATTTTGATCAAAATAGCACAATCAGAGTTTAAATATTACTGGGACATATCTCAGTGTGTTCCATCGTTTAAAAAAAAACATTTCTGTACAAAGACGTTCAAGGGGGATCAAGCTTTCCACATTCCCATCGAGAGGTGCGACGCGACGCGTCGCCTTGCAAGCACAAGCACGACAATTTCTGAGAGACTTCTGCAACATTTGTAGCATAATTCCTTTTAACCTGATTAAAATCAGAAGTTGGTTGTATTTAGGGAGATTAAGGAGGAACGGGACAGTGGAAGGAATGAAGCAGTTGCATTGATGCCGAAATTAAATGAAAAATTATGTCTATATTTCCCATTATATGCAGCAGATTAGAATCACGCTGAAGTCTACTACTGCTCCAACTGAACAAGCTAGAAATATTTTTTTCTCTCTTTATTTAAGCGTAAATGTAATTGTCCCATTCGTCCTGTCTCTCAACTAAAGGAAAATGCAAAATATATGAATGAAAGGTAAAGAAGAGAGATATTCATTCTGAGCCACTAGACCTTTGTCAGATTCAATAAACCAAATACTCTTGAGGGTAAGAAAGGAGTGAAGCCCCCTATAGACAACTTTCTTATGTATGGCAGACTTGAAGTGATGTTCGAAGAGCTTGTTGTGTGTTGTGCTACCTCATCCTGAATTAAAATGTTTTCAATTTCCCCCATTAGAAGAGATCAATGTCTGCCGTGCGTCATTTGTTGGTTAAGCACAAATTTTGCAGTTAATGTGGATTCTACATAACTGCGATCGTATTGCATCCGTATAGAAGTGTATACACTAGGGTGGTCCTTATTTTCGAAGGTCAAAAATATTGTGGTCTCACCCCTTAATCTGGTTCCATATGTGGAAAAAATGAATCACCTAAAATTTTAGCTCATTTAAACAATATTTAGAGGTAGCTCAATGACACTGAACTTGCACCGAATCGTTAATTTTCACGCAATTCTAAGGTTTCTTCATTTTATTTGTTTATTTATATTTATATGTTCATATATTATTTATATACTTATTTATATTGTATTTACATATTTATTCATTTATAATAGAAAACATAGTTTTCTCAAATTTCAAGTAAAAGACTAAAAAAGAAAGGTAAAGCTGAGCGAGATTGATTTCCTCCGCAGCGAAAGTATCACGTGCAAGAATGTGTATGACTCAACCTCAGTTTCATTTTGTATATGGTAATGCAACACAATGAGCTGTAACTGTACTTCTGGGTTCTATGTTGGTTTTTTTGCATGTGATTGGTCTTTTAATGGAAAAGTGGTAGCTATATATCTTTTATTTCCGATGGAATCTGCTATATTTTGAAATAAAAATAAGCATAATATTTGAACTAGAAAAAGACTAGTAAGACTAAAATAGACTAAATAGATTTAATTTAACTATAGACTTCCATAGTTAAATTGTAATTATGGAAACCAGATCTATGAAAAATTACACTAGTCGACAAATTTTCACTTTTTTTCCCTAACAAAGATGAAATTAACTGTTTTTGACTAATTTTGCTGTGTAGAATTCAAAAATAATAGTAAAAAAGCTGTAGCACGTACAGTTTTTTTGTTATGAATTTCTAAAAAGTACTGAACATAACTGAAAAAACATATCAAACACACCTTTTTTCAAGAGGAAAGGATCATAATATTAACTCCTAACTTTTTTTGAAGTTTCAAGAGAGACTCAAAGTTTAAAATCATGACCACTAATAGCAAAGAAGGGGTTCTTAGGGGGTGTACCCCCTCAAAATGAGCAAAAAATCACCAAAAATGATCTTTTCATTCTTGTTTTTTTTAAATGACGTTTAAAAAAAAATTTCGATGTAAAATCAGACGATAGGACCCCCTCCTATGATTCCTACGTCCGAAAAATTTTCGCGCTATAAAAAATAAATAAATAAATAAATAAAAACCGATTTTATGTCTGTCGCACGCTAAATACGAGACACATCGCAGGTCTTCAGAAAGACGGCGTATTCTGACTGGTTCTTTTGTAAAATTATCTCCAAAATCCAAATATGGCCCCTTTCCTCTCCATCACTCTCCACATTTTTGCCGAAAGCCCCCCCCCCCCCCCCTCTGATACAGTGTGTTAGCAGGTATTTAGCTCGTATTTAGCGTGCATCAGTCATAAGATCAGTTTTTTTTTATAAATTTTACACTGGCGGAAAAAAAAAATCCCAACACCAAGAAAGACTTGTGTTAGATAAACGAAATTTGGTAGGCGTGTTTATACAACTGAAAGATGACATCGATTGAAATTTCGTGTTCCGCGCATAAGTGTGGCGCAGCTGGCGTCACTCAGAACATGCAAATAAGGCTTGTTTTAAAAGCCTGTTGTGAAGCTCGTGTGTATTATTTTTCCGTGAAATTTGACGAATTGCGTTCATGTTAGCCAGGAATACCTTTAAGAAGACGAAGAAGCCATTATTAACAGCTCACCGAGTTTAAACGAGGTCGTACAAATTGGCTAAGAGAAGGTGTATTTTCATTTCGCGATGTTGCAGAAAGACTTCGGTGGAAATGTTTCCACCATGCATGATTATTGGAAGCTATGGGCAAAGGATGGTACTACCTCAAGAAGATCGAGCTCCGAGCTGCCACGTGGCACGACTGAGAAGGAAGATCGCCGAATCTTGCGTACGGCTGTGGCGCATCTTACTGCATCTCCGACTGACATTCGAGCTGCAGTTGGTACCGTCGTGACCCAAGGAACGGTAAGAAACTGTTTACTTCAAGGACAGCTCTGAGATAGGCAGCCTGTAGCCGGTATTCCATTGACTGCAAACCATTGCCTTTTCCGACGGCAGTGGTGCCACTACAGAGCTCACTGGAGGTCGGAGTGGAGATTGTTGTAATTTTTGATGAAAACAGATTCTGAATTAGTGCCAGTGGTGGCTGTATATTGGTCAGAAGGAGGCCAGGGGACCGCCTGCATCCAAGCGGTCTACGGCCTAGACGCACGAGACTCACAAATGGAGTTATGGTCTCTGGAGCAATTTCCTACGACAGCAGGGGCATTCTTGTGGTTATCCCAAACTCACTGACTGAAAATTTGTCGTCAGTCTGTTAATTTAACCAGTAGTACAGCCCTTCATGAGTACTATTCAAGGGGGCGTTTTTTAACCGGATAACGCTCGCCCTCACATCGCTGCTGTAACGCAATGTGCTCTACAGAGTGCTGACATGTTACCATGACCTGCAAAATCACCAGGTCTGTCTCCAATTGATAACGTATGGGATATCATGGGACGGCACCTCGAGCATCATCCACAGTCAGCAATGACGGTCCTAGTATTGACGCAGCAAGTGCAACAAGCAAGGAACTCCATACCACACAGTGACATTCGGCACCTGTATGACATAATGCATGCACGCTTGCAGGCTTGCCTTCAAAATTCTGGAGGTTACACCTTCTATTAAATTAGCATTATTTCACATTTGCACCGCATTTTCTTGAGCTTAAATTAGCCAGTGATCTTGTACATTTAATCAATTAAACATGTTAACTAGACAATTGCATTACCCAAATTTCATTACTCTACGGCAATTTTTTCTTGGTGTTGGGATTTTTTTTTCCGCCAGTGTATTTTACAGCGCGAAAATTTTTTTGGGCATAGGAATAATAGGAGGGGGTCTTATACTCTGATTTTACACCAGAAAAAATTTTAAAACGTCATATTAAAGAAACCCGAATAAAAAGATACTTTTTCATGATTTTTTGTATAAATTGAGGGGATACCTCCCCTTGTCCCCCCTTTTTGTTGTCGGTGGTCATGATTTCGTACTTTGAGTCTCCCTTCACCTCCAAAAAAAAATTAGGAATTTAATATTTTGTTCTTTTTCCCTCCAAAAATAGGCATTTGGTGCGAAAATCATAAAAAATAGTAAAAAATTATTTTTTTTATTACGGAAAATTCAGACGTGGTGGGAGTTTTTTACTTGCAGGTATTTAAATAACTGTATGAATACGTAATAAAAATAATAATTTGGTTGTTGTTAGTGAACCACTGTCGACCAGTGTTATAGAAGAATGGATTACAGAAAGAAAAGTACGAAGAGAAAATGAAGTATCGGTTGCATTAACACCTTTTTCTTCGGATGATGATTATACAGATGAAATCTATGACACTGAAAAAAGAAATAAATCACAAGCAGCTCTTTCATGCTCAAAACCTTCTGAAAGAGAACGATTTAATATCCTGACACCACCATTGTCTTCTGCACTTGATCATACAAAGGCGATCATAATGCATGTAACTTATTGCATAAACTGCAAGAAGTTTAGATCACACCATTAAAAAAAATTCTGTGAATAGATCTTCCATTCGAAGGATTAAAAAAATAGAACAGAGATGAGCAAACTTATAGACTGAAGAAATAATTTCAAGAACAATTTCATTTAACTGTTCATTGGGACAACACACTTAGTCTTGCAATGTGTGCTGACACATCAAACTCATACACAGGTCAACATAACAGTGCCTGTTCTCTTCTTGAGCAGAAAATTCAAAGAGAACATCTGTATTGCGCATGTCACCATCATATTGTTACAAATCTTGTAAATAGTTGTTGTTTTTCCTGCCTTGCATCATTTTCATTAGTTTTGGTTTTATCTGACGTCATGTTGCAAAAGTATCTGAAGATATCACTTTTATCACTTGTATACCGGCCCTGTAACGTTTTGTAATTTTTACACTTGCCCTGCATTTAATAAGCGTGAAGACATTTTTCACTCGGAGTGTTTTCTTTTTTTTTCTTTTTATCGCTAGAACTTTCTGAATGGATTAGTTCAAGTTATGAATGAATTGGAATACTCCGGATTTTGCTGGAACATTATCGAAACTTCTTTCGAGTATAAATAGCTGGCCTTGAACACAAGTCAGTCAGTTGTTTTCAGATTTGATTCTGGTGACTCGTTTTATTCGCTTGGGCGAATGTTTGTTTTGCTTTTGTAATTGCTTAATTACTGTTCACGTTAGATACGTGGTGCTGAGTTACTGTTGAGAGTACAGTGTACTGTTTGTTGCCTAATTGCTGATGTTTAGCAATTGTTTTCTGCTCTTATTGTAAATAGTGTAAATACTTGTAAATAAATTTATAGTTACTTCCTCAAGATTGGAATGCTCATTTGAAGAAAGTTGAAGGTGCTACGGACTCGTTACAATTTTGGCGCCCAACGTGGGGCATCTTCAAGGACTTTCTTGGAATTATCTGTGAACTTGGACTTTTCTTCCTGTGGACTTTTAGACTTCGGAATTTTATGGTAATTACTCGAGCAATGGATGAACAACTGAAAAAACTCCTGGATGCGATCAACGCTGTTAAAAATGATATGGCGACTATGGCTACTAATCAAGAACAATTAAAAAATGATTTAACCGCTAGCATAACTTCAAGTCAAGAAGAAATTAAGCATGATTTAACCGCTAGCATAACTTCAAGTCAAGAAGAAATTAAGAATGATTTAACCGCTAGCATAACTTCAAGTCAAGAAGAAATTAAGAATGAGTTAACCGCTAGCATAACTTCAAGTCAAGAAGAAATTAAGAGCGATCTAACGTCAATGAAAAGTTTGGTGGAAAGTAAATTTGCCAATATGGAAAATAAAATGGAGGCTCTTGAAGAAAAAGTTGACAGCGTTGAGGATCGAATCACTACAGTAGAAAACCATGTGGAAAAGAAAATTAAAGAACTTGAATCAAAGTTATCAGGATCCTGCAATAACTCAGACAGCGTTGAGAACCGAATCACCACAGTAGAAAACCATATGGAAAAGAAAATTAAAGAACTTGAATCGAAATTATCAGCATCCTGCAACAACTCAAGTGACTATGTAGCTGCAGCTGGAACTTTTCGTTCATCCATTAAACTGGCCACATTTGACGGGAAGACCTCGTGGAATATTTACAAGAAGCAGTTTCTCATCGTTGCAGAAGCAAACTCCTGGGACTCTTCCACGAAAGCCTGTCACCTCGCAGCCTCGCTGAGAGGGGATGCAGCTGACATACTACAGACCTTCCCAGAGGACAAGCACCGTGACTTCGAAGCCTTATCATCGGCCTTGGAGCTTCGCTTTGGCGAATCCTGCCAAAAAGAATTCAGCCAACTTCAGCTCAAATCCCGACTCCAGAGGGCTGGAGAGACTTTGCAAGTTTTTGCAGCAGACGTTGAGAGGCTTTCCCATCTCGCCTTCTCGGACTGTCCTTCGGGTGTTCGCGATAGCCTGGCCCTGAACTACTTCATAGATGGAGTGCGAAATCCAGAAATTCAGACGGCTCTCCGGATGGCGGACATTAAAGATCTTAAATCCGGTTTGGTCTACGCAATGAAGTTCGAGGCTGCACAGCAAACATCCCGCAAGGATCGCCATTCAATCAGGGGCGTGGAAGTGAGCGCCCAGGATTCGAACTCAACTCGCTTCTCGGAAATTGAGCGACAAATCAAGGAGATCTCGGGGACCCTGAAGAAGATTACGGCTCGTAAAGACCAAAGTAGACAACCACTGAAGTGCTGGAAATGTGGCGGTGAGGGCCACGTACGAAAGAACTGCGAAGCTCGCCAAGAAAAGAAGAAGTCTCCCAAAGTTTTCCAGATTTCCCCAAGAAGTGGCGGCTGCAACGGACTCTTCATTTACGCATATGTGAATGGGTTTCCCTGCGAAATGATTGTGGACACAGGAGCCAACGTTACCATTATTAAGACTGATGTGGCTCGTCAATTTGGACTCAAGATCTTATGGACGCCGCCCTGCGTTACTCTCCAAACTGTGACAGGTGACAAAATCGAGATTGAAGGGAAAGTGAACTTAGAAATAATGTTCGGAAGCGCCACTTACCATCACACGGCATTCGTCGCTGACATTACAGATCCCTTCATTCTCGGACTGGACTTTTTGAGAAAATTTGATTTTTCTATCGACTTTAAAAATAATGAGCTGCACTCGATGAGGGAAGACATAGCAATTTTCAACACCGAAAATAACTTAAAATCCGCTCATCAAATAATAGCCCAAACAGATTTATCGATTCCCTCTAGATCAGAAGTACTAATACCTGGCTCCCTCAAGGAAAACAACAGCTTTAAATTCGGCCTCATTGAATATCCTAACCAGAGTAATAGCCCAAAAGGAGTACTAGTGGCATCTACGCTTGTGGACCTTTCAAGGAATGCAGTTCCTGTGAGAGTCGCCAATGTAAGTGAAAGACCGAGGAATATTAAGAAAGGAGAAGTGTTGGCAACTTGTACTCCCGTAAACTGCATCATCAGAAGAATTGATTCCTCCGAGACTGTGTCTTCCGAGTCCTTGACTTCGAAATTAATTGGGAGTGCACCATTATCGAAGGATCAAAGATACGCTGCGGAAAAATTGGTGGACAACTTCAAGCAGGTGTTTTCATCTACATCCGAAGATGTTGGTCGCACGAGTTTAACGCAGCATAGGATCGACACTGGAGATCATCCCCCTATCAAGCAGCATCCAAGACGACTACCGTTCGCCAAGAAGGAAGAGGTTGAGATCCTCTTGAAAGAGATGCAGGAGAATGACGTCATCGAACCCTCATCCAGTCCTTGGGCATCCCCTATCGTCTTGGTCCGAAAGAAAGACGGCTCCACCAGATTTTGTGTTGATTACCGACGCCTGAATGACATCACCAAGAAGGACAGTTACCCTCTTCCACGGATCGATGACACTCTGGACACCCTTTCCGGACACAAGTGGTTTTCGACCCTGGATTTAAAGAGCGGCTACTGGCAGGTGGAGATACACCCCGACGACCGAGAGAAGACGGCGTTTACAACCGGACAAGGCTTGTGGCAGTTTAAAGTGATGCCCTTCGGCCTCTGCAATGCACCAGCCACGTTCGAGCGTCTTATGGAATCAGTGCTACGAGGACTCTCTTATGAATCCTGTCTTGTCTACTTGGACGACATCATCATCATAGGACGCAGTTTTGAGGAACATTTGGCTAATCTTAGGAAGGTGCTGCAAAAGCTTAAGGAAGCCAACCTGAAGTTAAGCCCGTCCAAATGTAATTTGTTCCGCCGTGAGGTGAACTACCTTGGTCACATTATCTCTTCTGAGGGTGTACGAACAGATCCAGATAAGGTATCCGCAGTCAAGAATTGGAGCCGCCCCGAAAATGTCCATCAGCTGCGAAGTTTCCTGGGGCTCTGCACGTACTACAGGAAGTTTGTGAAGGGTTTTTCCAACATTGCACGACCTTTGCATAAGCTGACGGAGAGCAAACAAAAATTTGAATGGTCCAAAGAATGCGAGGATGCATTTCTACAGCTGAAGGAGGCTTTAACATCAACGCCTATTCTCTCTTATCCTCAGCCTGAAAAATCCTTCATACTTGACACTGATGCGAGCCACGAGAGCGTTGGAGCTGTTTTATCTCAAGAAATAGACGGTAACGAACATGTCATCGCCTACTGGAGCAAATGCTTATCCAAGTCGGAGCGAAATTATTGTGTCACGAGAAAGGAATTGCTCGCCATAGTTAAAGCTGTAGAACATTTCCATCATTACCTCTACGGCCGTAAATTCCTGCTCCGGACTGATCATGCCTCTTTAACTTGGCTTTTGAATTTCAAGAATCCAGAGGGCCAGGTAGCCAGGTGGATACAGCGGCTCCAGGAATATGACATCGAGATTAAGCACCGAAAAGGTTTGTCACACGGTAATGCTGACGCATTATCAAGAAGACCTTGTTCCGAGAACTGCCATTATTGCTCCCGAATAGAGAAACAGTACGGGACGACAATCCCTACTGCCTGTCAAGTTACTGCTACTTCATCATCTTCAGATCCTGATCCATGGAGTGACGACCAAGTAAGAAAAGATCAGCTTGAAGACCCAGACCTAAAGCCTATCATAGAGTTAATGGAAAAGGACAGTCGGCGACCTAGTTGGCAAGACGTTTCTATCTACAGTCCTGCAACGAAAAGATACTGGGCTCTATGGAAATCTCTCCAGTTGCGAAATGGCGTCCTGTATCGGAAATGGGAATCTGACGATGGTAAAGCATTCAAATGGCAGTTACTCCTTCCCAGATCAAGAATTCCAGACGTTCTAAAGGAATTGCACAGTAGTCCGACTGGAGGACACTTTGGTATCCTGAAAACCCTCCACAAGGTTCGAGAGCGCTTCTTCTGGAGCAAGGCGAAGGATGACGTGGAGAAGTGGTGTCATTCTTGTGACGCCTGTGCTGCCCGTAAAGGACCGAAGAGAAGAAGCCGCGGGAAGCTACATCTTTACAACGTAGGAGCTCCTTTCGAACGAATCGGGATCGACATTCTTGGTCCTCTACCGAAAACTACTGATGGGAACAAATACATTCTCGTTTCCATTGACTATTTCACCAAGTGGCCCGAAGCATATTCCATTCCGGATCAAGAAGCTACCACTGTAGCAGAGACTCTAGTCCAGCATTGGATCTCGAGATATGGGACACCCTTGCAGATCCATTCCGATCAGGGGAGAAACTTCATCTCTGCTGTATTTAAGGGCCTATGTAAAATCCTCAAAATTGAGAAAACTCGAACGACACCACTACACCCACAATCGGACGGCATGGTGGAGAGATTCAACAGGACAATCCTTAATAATCTCTCGCTTATGGTCTCCAAAAATCAACAGGATTGGGACAAGAAACTTCCTCTGTTCCTGCTGGCCTACCGCAGTGCTGTCCACGAGACCACCGGATATTCCCCATCACAGATGCTCTTCGGCCGAGAGCTTCGGCTACCTTGTGATCTCGTCTTCGGTCTCCCTCCAGATGCGCCTTCATCGCCTGAGGAGTACGTCCAGGATCTCCAGGCCCGGTTGGAAGACGTTCATCACTTCGCACGGGAGCGAATCAACATCGCGACGGAGAAGATGAAGACCCGATACGACACAAGGTCCACTGGCCATGACTTTCAAGAAGGTGACAAGGTGTGGCTATGGAATCCCATCCGACGTAAAGGTCTGTCACCCAAATTGCAGTCGCATTGGGATGGACCCTACACAGTCCTCCACCGGCTGAACGACGTCGTAGTGAGGATCCAGAAGTCATCACATTCAAAACCTAGGGTTGTACATTATGATCGGCTAGCCCCATACTATGGCCATAGTTCGTAAAGTAAATCTAAAGCTACCATGGTAATTTGTTTGTAAATTTTGTAAATAACTTTTGCCTTTAATTGTTTGTAATATTTCTCTATCAATGTTATTATTTCTTTCATGTTCTCATTGTTATTGTTTATCCTGTTTACGATTGGTTATCATGTAATGTGTGCATCTGTAAATTTTCCCTTGCTTCCTTTCTGGGGATTGTACTGCCCGGGACGTGCAGTCCTTGGGAAGGGGGCAATGTTACAAATCTTGTAAATAGTTGTTGTTTTTCCTGCCTTGCATCATTTTCATTAGTTTTGGTTTTATCTGACGTCATGTTGCAAAAGTATCTGAAGATATCACTTTTATCACTTGTATACCGGCCCTGTAACGTTTTGTAATTTTTACACTTGCCCTGCATTTAATAAGCGTGAAGACATTTTTCACTCGGAGTGTTTTCTTTTTTTTTTCTTTTTATCGCTAGAACTTTCTCAATGGATTATTTCAAGTTATGAATGATTTGGAATACTCCGGGTTTTTCTGGAACATTATCGAAACTACGTTTCGAGTATAAATAGCTGGCCTTGAACACAAGTCAGTCAGTTGTTTTCAGATTTGATTCTGGTGACTCGTTTTATTCGCTATTCGCTTGGGCGAATGTTTGTTTTGCTTTTGTAATTGCTTAATTACTGTTCACGTTAGATACGTGGTGCTGAATTACTGTTGAGAGTACAGTGTAGTGTTTGCTGCCTAATTGCTGATGTTTAGCAATTGTTTTCTGCTCTTATTGTAAATAGTGTAAATACTTGTAAATAAATTTATAGTTACTTCCTCAAGATTGGAATGCTCATTTGAAGAAAGTTGAAGGTGCTACGGACTCGTTACAATATTATGGAACTAATCATACGATCAGTTTTTGATGTCTGCATGGGGTCAAGCTCTTCTCCTGAAGTTTCGATTTTTAAAAGATTTCAGTCATTATGAAAAATAATTAACAGAGAAAACTTCCAAGTTGGAACAAATGATAAAACTGTTGCAGGTTTTGTTCTTGATAGAAATATGGTATGCTTGTACTTTGTTGTGAGCATTTGCAACAGTCTGAGCTAAAAAAGGATTATAAGGAGAGCTTTGAATTAGTCATTATATTTCTTGCAAGAAATTTCTCCACAGGGGGTAAGATTTTTGACTCCAGGAGCTATGCATCATGCTCCCTGGGTGTTAAAGGTCATACATAGCACGAAGATATGTGTGTTTAAATTTTAGTTCAAGCTCACAGCAAGAGAAAAGAAAAGTTTACGTGGCATTTGCATATTTGTTGCTAGAGTATATCTTAAGGCTTGGATACTTTCTCCGGTAGCATCTGATGCGCCCTAAAATGACCTTCAACTACTAAACACACTTTTAGATTATTCAGACATAAATATCAATATTTCAACAGCTGCATCTCAAAAATTCGGGAAACATCTTTGGTTTGAAGATTTAATAGCGTTAGCTATGTTCGACAATAATGTGCCTTTTTCTACGAAACGCCATATGGTGAAAGCAATGAAAGATGTTAAAAGTCGAAATAATCCTCCAAAACGTGCTACTATAAATTTGAAAACGTCCAAAGAAAAAAGTTTGAGGATTTTGTGCCAAAAAGATCAATTAAGTTTGAACAAATCGGAATTCCAGATGGGCTCCTCAAAGTCGATCCACTTAATTGGAATGACAGACTAGATTTTCATCTAGGTTCAAAAATTGTAAAATGTTTGGTAGTCATAAATGATTATACTGAATATTATATAGTACTTATTCAAGAGTTCAATGGCTTATTAACAAAAGATTAGTCTGAATTCCAATTCTTTATGCAAGTGATTGAAGAGCAGAGAAGTGAATATCCAGACAGTCACAAACAAACACTGTTAAGTGTCAAATCGTCTATGGCAAAACAATAATGTTCCTACTTTTTATTGTATTCAAACCAATAATGTATACATTTTCTTAATTCATATCTCTCTTTAAAACAAAATAAGGTAAAATGATTTGAAAATTGCTTTGTTTTGTTTTGATGCTATTATTGACTTATTAGCCTATATACGCTTAACTTCAAGCTCATTGAGCTACCTCTAAATTTTGATATATTTCGCTAAAACTTTTTGCAGTTCATTTTCTCCCAAAAAGGAACCATATTGGGGGGTGAGACCGAAAAAAAAATCGAAATTTTGAAAATCATGCCTTTTAAGGACCACCCTAGTATACACGCATAAGCAGTCAGTCAAGTCCCCATTTCTCACTATCTTTAGCTAATCACAATGCAACAAATTCATTCCCACAGAGCTCCTCTCTGTGTATACTAATAAATTTTGATTGAAAAATGTGTGATGGGTATCTTTCGTCCATTATTTTCATATGTCCTCTGTTTCAAGTAGCAAAAAGTTTAATACAGAACTTTACCATGAAAATATCTCGTAACAGGAGGATAATATATTAACTATGGGTGAATTTTTATTCCTCATTAATTTATTTTGATATTTATTTGTTTGAAAAATCGTATGACTAAAAATTTTACGTTACATTGTATGGGGAACAAACATGTGTTACTGTCTACTACTTTCTTTTGCTATCTATAATATTTCTTAACAGTTTTCAAAAAAAAAAGAAAAACATGTTTTGGAAAGAGCGAAACTTGCCAACTTTATGTTTTAAGTATTTTTATTATTATTATTTTTTTTTCAATGTGATAATTATTATACATCCACAGTGATTGGACTTACATGGGCCAGTCCATGATTACGGTCGTTACATTCACACAACTTCAGCTGTTCATATTTTATTCACAAATGCTGTTAAAGTTCTAATGAAAACAGGAAATGACAAAACTCCCACCCAACATAATTATCACCAAGCATTAGTTTGAAAATATTAGTGGAAGCCGTAGAAAAATCTCGAAAATGTGTGGTTACGGTCGTTACACAAAAAAAAAAAAAAAAAAAAAAACATGGTTTTTTGAGTGCTATGAAACACTGCTACTTTTCTGTGAATCTATTACACGTATGATCATGTGGATTTTTATAGTAAGTTCTCTATTAATTAGGCATGATACCATAGAAAGAATTTAGCTTTTTTGTTGAAAAATGAATTTTTATGAATTTTTGATTGCGGTTACGGTCGTTACACGTCCGACTATTTTCAACATGTATGTATCTAAAAATGAGTAAACGGCTATTTTAATTCATTTTTCCGTCATATATGAAGTCAAATAATGGATATATGAACAAAAAGGTTCTCTAGTTAGTTCATTTAATCAGATATCCTCTTCAATTGATTACTATAGACTTTGGAAGCTTTCAAATCTCTTGAGCTACGTTTTCCCATGAAACTGCACTAGAACACCCACACCTCCCAGTCTCTTTTCAGATATTTTAGCTCCACTAAATCCTCATAATCATCTGTGACTTGAGCTCTGTATTTCTTCAGTACTTTAGAAAAATTTCCACAGTTTAGAAAATTTTTCACAAATTCGCTTATTATGCAAACAATATTGATTGTACCGGGCACCTCATTGCTTCAACTACAAGTGTTAGCTTCATTGAACATTTTTGAAATACTCACACATTAAGATTTTTTTGCTGCATAAATCATTTGCCATTGTCCGCCCGTTATCAAGATATAAGATTTTAAAGGCTTAAATTTAAGTGAAGCTTCAAATTAAAAGGCTTTTGGATTAATAGAAGGCCGATTATTTCACTATCTGCATGTGATATGACATCCATCTGCAGAGCATGCAAAAAGATATCTCCCATCATTACCTGAAACTCGTTAAATTTGGTGACATTATTAAAATTTCGGCAGACTTTAGGACTCTATATTACGAAAACGAGAAGGTGAGGGCAAACAATTTATGAATCCAGAAAAACGTTTTACTACAATTTTTCATATGAAAGTGACTTAATTTTTTTCATAGTTTCACTATAGTATGGTTTCCTGGTGAACATTGAAGGACCCCTGAGTCAAGTTTGACTAAGAACTAACTTAAACGGTATTAATATCAGGAAAGCTCTTTTGTTGGAGCTTTCCCACTCTATAAGAGACGAATACCCCCATTATAACTTTCAGATGCATCAAAGGAGTTATGTGCCAAATTTAGCAAAGATCCGACGTTAATTGTGAATTTAGACCTAACACGTGTAACAATAGTAACCAACATAGCACAAAAACGAAAAGGTTTTTTAAATAAATCAGTAGTGTAGTGCACGTTTTTAGAGTGCATGAGTGCACTGTAAAACCTAAATGGCAAACCTCTACACCAAATACGTATAGTTACAGAATAACAAATACGTGTTTTCGATTCGATCGTTACAAAGATTCTAGATACATTTGCCTGCCTGTAATTAAAAACTAATACAACCTGCAAAGAAATTGATTGCTAGAAGATGGCAAAGAGGGGGCTTACTAAATCACTATTAATCGTTATCTCCCAAATTGGATCCGGTGTTGTCAGAGTTTAGGCCGGAAACTTGATATTTTTTAACTGAAAAAATGGATTAGAAATATCGCAACTTTAGGACGTGGAAACCATGTCTGCAGTAAAAACTAAGATATTGTACAGTGTACACCTGAATTAGGAAACTATGATTTCTTGTGAATAAAATGACATATAGCATGTTATTATAAAGTGAGTTTCATATTTTGATGTATATGTCCTATTTCTCATGGATTGGCCCATATGCCAGTAAAAAATAAGGCTCGAGCGATGCATCGACCAGGCTGATGCATCGGCGCCGATGGTTGAAATTTTTTCCATAGGCCATCGGCACCGCCGATGCCAACTTGGGAAGAACATCGGCTCATCGGCCTCAAAAATATCTAAATGCCTATGCAAGGCCGATGTTTTATTTTATTTTATTTTTTAAAAGTTTTCTTAAGAGGGAATTCTATTTTCTCTATTTTTTACTTCACAATTATAAGCATGTTCAGCATGTGGCTTGAAATCGGGTAGCAAACGGGACTAACACGGTTCTGCGTTTTGGAATTTTCTGAATCGGGCAGATACCGACATTTTCACAACACAGCAGACACTTTCCGAGTGATCGCTTTGAGACGAATTTTAAGAATTACAGTAAAACCTCCGAATAACGGAACCGGAAGTCTTGTCCGTTATTGGGAGGTGTTCGCTCTTAGGGAGGATTATGTTTTTTTTTTCAGGTTTTACCTATTAGTTTAATGCAGAATTATAATATTTAACATGTACCATTGCCATCTTGCACTACGATACTGATAGTTTGTGTATTATTTAATATAGATGGCTTGAACTCATATCATTTTACCTTTGCACTTTTAAATGCTAGCGTGCCTTTTCATTGCAATTATTTAATCCCCCCCCCCCAAGCTCTTTTGCCGTATCTTTCTATTAGAAGCATAGTTCGCCTGCATACGCATTTTTCTCCACTGTTCTATGAGATATTTTCATTAAAAAGTACAAAGTGTAAATATGTCGACGACCTCTATAACTTACTATCATATACTCATTACTCAAGTCTAGTTTATTTAAACTGTATCAGGGGTGGGATACGATGGATACAATTTTGAAGCAGCTAAAATTCTGTTTTGGAGAGGAAAAATAATTATTTTGGAACATACTGGAGGAAAAAAAAAACACCGTCTTAGAGCAGGTTGAAGCAGGAAAGTTACAATTTTACCATGACTGAAGCAAAAAAAAAAAAAAACAGAATGCCATTTTGATGCAAGATTCAGCAAAATAAAAATCAAACTAGGAGCAAAAGTGGCCAAAAAAAAGGTGCAAGCTGACTC
The DNA here is from genome assembly GCA_038373865.1 of Uloborus plumipes. Classification (NCBI taxonomy): domain Eukaryota; kingdom Metazoa; phylum Arthropoda; class Arachnida; order Araneae; family Uloboridae; genus Uloborus; species Uloborus plumipes. Next base: position 157,189 of record JAXGGA010000927.1, read on the forward strand.
TTTTTTATGGTTATTTATTTTTCAATAAAATAAGTTATGTAATTGTCGCAGCTTTTAACGAACATTTCTGTTCATACATTTTAAGTAAAAGTTATAGCAAAATTCAAGCTATGACTTAGTATTGTGATTTATCTGTTGCCTTTTTAGCCTACTTTCCCGTTAAAAGGGGGAAAAACGAAAAAAGCATTAAAAGTGGTTCAATACATCATAAAATTATCACCAGGTCAGAAAAAAAAATCAAACAGAAATAAAAGAGTGATTCCATACCAACTCACCTGAAAAAAGAAAAGTTGGTCGCACGACAGACTCGGATTTTCTTTAAATTTGGCACACAGGTTCAAGGGCAAAGCCAGGACTCACGTTAGGGGGGGGGTGCAAGCAGTGGGACCCCAATAGGAGGTCACTGTGACCTCCCAAAAAGTTCTAATCTGATACAAATTGGCTGATGAAATTTGAAAACAGTGAGACAGTATTGCAAGGCTGAACTCCTTCATTTCATTTATTTATTTTTTAATCATTCAGTAAAGTTCTGAGTTTCATTCGGTAAATTAAAATTTTCTCCTCAAAAACAGGCAAGCTTACTTACAATATTTCACCCTAAAATTTTTATTCTTCGCATACTCAGATTTAAAAAGTTGTTTTCAAGCTAAAAGACAAATTTGGGTTTGGAAAAAGGATCCTTGTTAGGTAAAGAATGAAGCGCATTCTCTGATAAGTGGCGCCAAGGACTTAAAAATTATTGGTGGGAGAGGAGGCGAAGGGGGGAGGGACTCTCAATGACCGAATGAAATTCCAAATTTCACCGAGTAATAAAATACGAACTTATTTGTCTGCACCAGCACGTTACAATGAAAAGCATGAAAGGGGACAAAATCGTTTGTCAAAAAATAAATAAAATGGGAGGTCACAGTGACCTCCCATTGGCTCTGATCTAGGGGTGCAGCTGCACCCCCTGCACCCCCTTAGCTACGCCCTTGCACAGGTTGATTATATAAAGGCATGGAAAAGTCCAAATTTTTAGATTCCTGCTCCACTAATTTTCGGAGATACATGCCCTCCAAGTTTGTTCGCCGAATCAAAATACTAAAAAAGTAATACTATTTAATCATTTTTTTATTGCACTCAAGCAATATAAAAGTGTTAGATATCTATGGAAACTTGGAAATATTTAAACATGCGATTTTGGCCATCTTGGCAGCCATTTTTCTCACAAAGGGGGAGTAGTAGAAACTTTAAATTTTTTTTAAACAAGCTGCTGATATGTTAGCTATTCACAGGAAAAGAGTTTACTTTTGGTTATTTCTTGCATTAAGAAATATCCCGCTGACAGTATATGCACGTTTTTCGCGACGACCATAAGCTTTTGTTCCCCCTCTCATGAACTTAAAATTAATTAAACCAAAAAATAATGATATATTTATTAATAGATGTATTATCTACCCAATTTGTCATGAAATTTAATTTATTAAATCATTGAACAATAAATTAGATATCTGATGAAAACAAGAAATAGTATTTCTCCGATACCTGAGCATTATGCATTCATAATTATAAAGTACTAAATAATTTCTTGAGAAATTAATTCAAATAAAGGAGCTCTAAATATTTATCTCATAAGCAATACCAATCTTGTGATTGTGACATTCCTGTTTTTAGTAGCAGAATTTCTTGAATATGACATGAATATCAGGAAAGTAAATACGGCCTTTTCGTTTGATGTAGGATATTTTATGACAAATTCCATTTGATGGGCTACTAACTGAGCATGATGATAAAGAGTTATTAATTTCAGCATCGAATTCCATTTTACCTTATTAACAGTTAAATATTTACAAAATAATTAAATAAATAATTTAATATAAAGCAAGGCTTGAAGAATTAAAATTAGTACAACTAATTTTTTCCCGTACTGATCTTTACAAAACTGAAATGTGATGTGTACTGATAAGAACTGACAAGAATAAGTTTACTCACTAAAATACTAGTTCACAGATACCATGCAGTATACATTCTATTTTCTACAAAATAATACTGCAACAAAGAACAAGGGTATCCTCCTGATTGGAGTCAATCAGGAATGTCCCAATCACAAGATTGGCTATTGCTTATAAGATAAATATTCAGTGCTCCTTTATTTTAATTGATTTTTCCAGAAATTCTTTAGTACTTTAGAATTATGAATGCGTAATGCTCAGGCATCGGAGAAATACTATTTCTTGTTTTCATCAAATACGTAATTTATTGTTCAATGATTTAATACATGGAATTTCATGACATATTGGGTAGATAATACAGCTTTTAATAAATATATGATTATTTTTTGGTTTAATTAATTTTAAGTCCATGAGAGGGGGAACAAAAGCTTATGGTCGTCGCGAAAAACATGCATATACTGTCAGCTGGATATCTCTTAATGCAAGAAATAACCAAAAGTGAACTCTTTTCCTGTGAATAGCTAACACATCAGTAGCTTGTTTTAAAAAACAATTAAAGTTTCTACTGCTCCCCCTTTATGAGAAAAATGGCTTCCAAGATGGCCAAAATCGCATGTTTTTGCCTTATGGCTTATCTTTAAGCTTAAGTATTTCCAAGAATGAGTGAGAAACCCGAGTTATGCAGTGTGTAACCATTTACAGTAAACATCTGTACACTACCAGAAAGTGAGTAAACCTTTCCTTCCTTTTTTTGGAATAAATTCCTCAATTTTAGCAAAATCGGCAAAATCAAGTTTTTGTGGTGACAACTGCAAAGAGCCTTGTACCTTAGCAATTTTCATTATGAACATTCTAGTATTTTTTTTCTGAATGCCTGGAGTAACTAGTTTCCATAGATATCTAACACTTTTATATTGCATGAGTACAATTTTTTATATAAAAATGATTAAATAACATTGCTTTTTTAGTATTTTGACGGGGAGGACAAATTCACCATTGCGAAAAGCATAATTTGAATTCAAGTAGTCAAATTTAAAATTGACTTTGATTTTTTTCCCCTTTGAGCAATTATAAACTGCTACCGTAAAACGGGGTGATTAGTGTAGAGGCTGAACATGAGTACTAAAATGTCATTACCATCCACGGTCCCTGATCAAAATTTCTTTTTTTAATGGTCTGTTTAGACAGAAAGAAAGCAAAACTAAAATATATCTCTAAAACATTTTTTTTTTTCAATTACAATGCAATTCAAGTATTCTAATTGGTAACCAAGCTTCTTTTTTACTTCATTGCATACATTAATATGTTTTTCGCATAGTTAAAACTTATCAGCAGCATTTGGCGTTACTTCTAACTAACAGTTTTTGCAGGCTTTCATGACTACTAGCTGCAATTAGCAAACTTTGTTAATAAAATAAGAGTTTTGTATGCAGAAATTTCTAATCTTCCTGATTAGGTGTATTTAATACCAGAGTTAGTCAAATCCGTCTGATATTGCCATTCTTACTCATAATAAATAACGCTTTACATTATTTTGCTTTTCTTTTCTTCTTTATATGCTTACATTAAGTGAGCTTTTGTTTAAAATATGCAAAATTTTAAACATTTTATAATTTATTTTGAAACGTTTAAAAGCACAAATAAGTATGATTAAAGAGGTATATTAAAAATGCAAACATGTCTCTAAGGCAATAGCCCCCTTCGTCAGTGCCTAGTACGTAAGCGGAATGAAGAATGGTTGGGAGAGTTTAAATACAAAGGAAACAAGATTTAGAACAATCAGGTATCAGCATGTGCTGAGCCATGACTGAGCGTAGAGAAATTAGACAATGCAAATTTACAAAAATCAAGTAAAATCGGAGAGCTGTGCGGAACTGCAAAAGACTCATTACAAATATTTTTTAGATTCTTATGAATATAAAGAGAGAGAAAGAGCCTCCAAGGAATACAATTCCTCCACACCCACAGTCGAAGTTCTGCAAATAATCTTAACTTCGGAAAAAAAATGTGACCTGTCTCCGAGCAATGTTTAGCAATTGAAGATTCAGAAAGTTCCTGCCTTTCAACATAATTTTCATGTCCATTAATGCCTGATATTTTTTTCCCCAAAGATATTTTGTATACTGGTTACAAACAGTGTTTAATGGACAGAAAAAATAATTTAAAAAATATTATGTAAAATATAATGTTTTTATTCAAGGAAGAAAGTCCCTTGAAAGTTACGATAGACCCCAGAGGGTACAGACTTTTTTTACTTAATTTTTTTCTGCCTACGATATAATATTTAAAAAGACATTTCATAAGAAGAAATAAAATCAGCAATTAACATAAACTGGGAAGCTGGGAATTTTTGCATGGATGACTATTATAAATTGCCAAAAATTTATTTCGCATTTTTTAAAATTAATCATAAATAATGCCGCTATCAATTTTAATTAATTAATTAAATTTAATGTAAACATTATATATTAATAATTATTATAGTTTTAATTGGATTAGTGTAAATGTAACTAACAATTAATACTTCTGATTTGGCTTTCGTGCCACATTGGACCCCCCCCCCCCCACACTAAACAACGTTCTAGATACGTGCTTGATGTCATTACAATCCAGCATAAAGGTAAAAAAACAAGTGGATGGTTTAGATTGACTGAGGATACAATGATACCAAGTGCATTATTTCCAATATTTCAGGTATGTTTGATTTTTTTAATTTATTTCTGACATAATCTATGTTTAATTCCATACGTTTAATCGAAACTCATTTGACAGTAAGTGTCTAAAATTTTTGCAATACTTTAGCGCTTTTGGTATATTCATTTTGATTTTAGACAATAAATTCAATAAATAGTTACTTGATCAATTTATTCATGAATCAAAATCAAGAAAAACTGAAAAAGAAAATGGCTATCATAATATTTGTCAAAAGTACACAAGTTTAACCCACATTATCTCTAAAATAAATGAAGATGTTTCGTGAACCTTTGCAGTTAGAGAGAAATACAACATCTTGTCTTTCTAAGAAATGCCAAACCCCTTGAGAAAAGTTGAAAAACTGAAAGTATGGAATACAAAAGAAGAAAGGAAAAAAAAAACCACTTTTCTGGAGGATCTCTCAGACAGTCTTTCCGCCCCCCCCCCCTTTTAGTCTGGATAATTATAAATGGCGGGACACGTCTTAAATACATAGGTCTCGGTTTGCACGAGAAGCGAAGAAAATTCAGACATGTGAATCGCCTTATTTATCTCAGAAGTCCCCATCTTTGCAGGAAACTTTTTGAATTTATAATGATTTGTCTGATGGATCGTTTAATAATGACGGACTACGTCCTGTTTTAAAATCAGCCCGAATGCTTTTTTTATCTTCATCCCTTTGTCTCTAGAATTACACAGCACATTTCAAGGACGGCATTAGATAATAATTTACCTTCCATAAAAAAGACAGGCGGGTGATCAATTGCAATGATTGTTTCGTATTACAAGCAACTGGAGAATTCGTCAACCTCCCATCCATCAAAAACAAGACAGGCAGAATAGCAATCAGAATTTTTGAGTCACGAAATTGGGCATGGTTATGCTTTGCGTTACGTTTTTAAATGAGTGTGTGAGATTTGTGATGTTTTTCGCCTCAGTTTTTCCCAGTAATTTAAAGTCATATGTAAATTATAGTATAAAAATTAAAGCAAAAAAACGTCTAGACTGCGCTTAAGGAGGCAGCAAGGGCGTTTCATTTTTATTTATCGAATGTTGTAGAAATGAAGTAAACTTATTTTTTTAATTTACTTCAGGCTAAAATTTTCTTCTTTCTTGCATTTTCCTTCTCAATCGCTCTTTTTTTAATTATATGGAATATTGATGAGACGTGAAAGGTTGCATCCTGTTTGAGACATTCCAGACAGTACACACACACACACTTACCGCAATTCATCATTGCAAAAAACATAATTTGAATTCGAGATGTTAAAATTCTTTTTTTTTTTTTTTTTTTTTGTTTCATGAAGCAGAAATGCGTAAAATGCAAGTTTTAAAAAGCTCTGTTTTATTTATGACACTCTTCTATGAAATTTCAAAGATAATGTTTGAAATATCTCAAATATGCCGTTATTGTCAATAATTGTTATCTTCATAAAACCGACATAAAGCAAGTAGTGCGTTCTTGATTAAAAAATAAGAATAAAAAAATTTATTCTTTTGTGTTCCTGTTTTCGGAATAAATGCTACCATCTGTCACTAAACCACACTAATGCTTAGTGCTCAACGGTTTAAGCAGAACTAAGATGCGACACTCTTGTAAAGAACATTCCAGAAATATTTGAAAATGGAAATACGGCACTTTTGCTCTCTAACGGCGAAATTTTTAGTTATAGAAATGCAGGACTTGCAAAGATATGCTACTCAATCATGGTAGTTTTAATCATAAATCAAAATCGCTAATTTTTGAGATGCGACGTTCTTGAAAGAAGTGAGCAATATGTGCACAAACTGCACAGTAATGACCAAAAATACTAATGAATACGACGATTGATCTTTCTGCTTTCCACTGAAGTGACTATGGAATTTTTGATATTGTTTTTAAGTTATCACAAATGCGGTTCACTATGTTTTTATGCAGACAATAAGGAATTTTTCTTTTTCTCTTTTTTTAGTGAGGTTTTTTTTTTTTTTTTTTTTTTTGTCATTTTTTCAGAGTTGGCCTTATTGGAGACACGCTTACATAATAAAGTCAAAGTACATACCCAGGGCCGGATTTAGATTTGACGGGGCCCTAAGGTTTTTCAGGTATGGGTCCCCTTTTAAAAAAGGACGTTTTTTTTTGTTTTTCTTTGTGTGTGGTATTTTTTACCCCCCCCCCCCCTCACTATGCATGTTTTTTTTTACCAGTACGTATACCCATGTTTTGTCTTTTATATACTTTTTAATGCCTCTGTTTTTTTTCTTTTTGCAAAGCTTTTGTTTCAGGGATATCAGGAAAGTGATGTAGGGACCCTAGTTAATTACAGGGGGTTCGGGGGTTCCTCCCCCGAGATTTTTTTTTTAATACACATAAAATTCTGTAATTTGATGCCTTATAAGGATTAGGGTGTATCGAAAAAAACTTTTTTTCGAAATTCAATTTACTAAGTTGATAAAAAGTTGCCCCTACCTACCCACATATTCCACAAAAAATTTCAGTCTAATCAGAAATTGTTTAGGTGTTCCGCACGAGGCCTGAAGTTGGTGAATTTCTTCAAAAATATGATTTTTTTTCTAATTTTTTTTAAATATTAAGAATAAATGTTAAAAATAATTCAAGTTGAAAAATGTACACCGCAAAGTCGGAGGACAAAATTGGGTTTGAAAAAAAGTATATTAAACAACATTTAAATCTCCCACATTTATTCTGAACTTACGTAATTTTCACCAAAACTAGCATTTTACAAGGCCATGCGGCTTGGTTAGAAACTTGTTTATGAATGTGGAATCTAACTGAATTAACACTTGAAACTGGGATTCATCTGTGATTTATGTGGAGTAAAAAGTAAAATAATATAAACTATAAACAGAATCTAAGCCCCTCGTCACACAGTGCCCGCGTTCTATCGGGGCCCCCGTGATGGTAAACGAAATACAGCTCCGCTAGCGTAGCTGCTTTAGGATTGCAGAAGAACATATATCTTTGGTTGAGGAAACAGACTCTAAATATTTCGGACATGGTGCTCCAGTAAATGGCCCAGGAAAAGAAATTGTAGCTTCAGTTTCACGATTTATGGAAAAAAAAAAGTTTTATTGATAAAGAACATAAAAGCTATCGGTTGTGATGGCACATCAGTTAACACTGGAAAATCAAATGATGCTATTAGACTTCCAGAAAAGTCTTTAGAACCCTCACTACAAGCCGTGGTATGTTTTCTTCATTTAATGAATTACCACTTAGAAAGTTAACGGTGGCTCTTGATAGACCGACTACTGGACAAAATTCTTTTAGTTGACCTATTGGAGAATTCTAACAATATTGCTAAGATCTACCAGTCATGAACTTTAAGAAAATAGAACGCGTTTTACCAGAAGTTGATGTCAAAGAATTGAGTCAAAAATACTTATGGGATGTGTCAAAAGCTGTAATGTCTGGCAAATGTTCTTAAAATTTAGCAGAAAGGAACCCTGCAAGTTTTTCCCATGCAAGATTGCTCACGATGGCAAATTTTTGAGGCTATACATCGCAAGTAGTGATCCAAGTTCAGAGTTAAATAAACTAGCTGAATTTATAATAAAGGTTTATGCTCTTTGCTTTTTCACAATCGAATTTCAGCATAAAATTATTCATGCATTTAAGCATTTTTTAAGACCATACATTGCAGCAAGTATTTGGATACAAATCTCCAAAATGTTATCCATTCCACATTGTAAAGCAGCCATCTTGCATGGGAAAAGCTTGCAGGGTTCCTTTCTGCTTAATTTTGAGAACATTGCTAGACATTACAGTCCATTACAGTTTTTGAAACATCCCATAAGTATTTTTGACTCAATTCTTTGACATCAACTTCTGGTAAAACGCGTTCTATTTTCTTAAAGTTCATGACTGGTAGATCTTAGCAATATTGTTAGAATTCTCCAATAGGTTAACTAAAAGAATTTTGTCCAGTAGTCGGTCTATTAAGAGCCACCGCTAACTCTCTAAGTGTTAATTCATTAAATGAAGAAAACATACCACGGCTTGTAGTGAGGGTTCTAAAGACTTTTCTGGAAGTCTAATAGCATCATTTGATTTTCCAGTGTTAACTGATGTGCCATCATAACCGATAGCTTTTATGTTCTTCATCAATAAAACTTTTTTTTTCCATAAATCGTGAAACTAAAGCTACAATTTCTTTTACTGGGCCATTTACTAGAGCACCATGTCCGAAATATTTAGAGTCTGTTTCTTCAACCGAAGATATATGTTCTTCTGCAATCCTAAAGCAACTACGCTAGCGGAGCTGTATTTCGTTTATCAGCACGGGGGCCCCGATAGAACGCGGGCACTGTGTGACGAGGGGCTTAGATTCTGTTGATAGTTTATATTATTTTACTTTTTACTCCACATAAATCACAGATGAATCCCAGTTTCAAGTGGTAATTCAGTTAAATTCCACATTCATAAACAAGTTTCTAACCAAGCCGCATGGTCTTGTAAAATGCTAGTTTTGGTGAAAATTACGTAAGTTTAGAATAAATGTGGGAGATTTAAATGTTGTTTGATATACTTTTTTTCAATCCCAATTTTGTCTTCCGACTTTACGGTGAACATTTTTCAACTTGTATTATTTTTAACATTTATTCTTAATATTTAAAAAAAATTAGAAAAAAAAACATATTTTTGAAGAAATTCACCAACTTCAGGCCTCGTGCGGAACACCTAAACAATTTCTGATTGGACTGAAATTTTTTGTGGAATATGTGGGTAGGTAGGGGCAACTTTTTATCAACTTAGTAAATTGAATTTCGAAAAAAAGTTTTTTTCGATACACCCTAATAAGGATTAATTGGTGCAACTAGGGATGCACCGATTAATCAGCAGTACCGATTAATCGGCCATAATTGGCCACTTTGCCGACTATAAACAATCGGCAAAATCGGGCCGATTAATCGGCTGAAAAATATTTTTCAGATATTATTCTTTAAAGTATACTTTTACTAGGAAACTATGATGAATAATATTATTAACAGTAATAATAATCCTCACAGTTGATATAAAGTTTTTTTTTTTAAATTAATTCTCCTACTTTGAATAAATATACATAGACAATGATGCAACATTTTTCATGTGGCGATAGTTTTCCCAGCACAGTGATTTCAGATAACCTCTAATTTTCAAAGAATAAAAGTATTGAATTGAATTGCTACTAATTACTAAAATATATGAATTAAAAGCACTCCTAAATTGGAGTGTTCACCACACACTCCATCTCTCCTCCTTTTTTTTTATAAATTTTTATTTCCAATTAACATAACTAACAATATGTTAATATTATTGACACAAATATGAAAATTGGTTCTAAGAAATTTGATAAAATATTGAAATTATTTTGTGAAAACTAGGAAAATGGAAAAAAAAATCTTCTCCCAGAAATAAATTACTTACTATTTCTAAACTTGGAATTGTATAAGAGATAAAAAAACAGGGATGGTAAAATTGGTAGTAGAAAAACAATTATCCTTACCATTAATCGGCTCAGCCGATTAATCGGCCGATTATCAACAGCCGATTAATCGGTAATCGGTAATCGGCCAATTTGCTTATCGGTGCATCCCTAGTTGCAACCAAAATTTTTAAGAAGAAAAAAAGCAAAGAAAATTATTTTATGATTTTAATACTCTTATCCAAATTAAGACTACACAAAACAAAAATTTCTTGTAATCGTAGATATTGATTTTTCCCATTTTCAAACCTAATTTTAGGCTTTTATTTCACAAGCGTTTAGAATTATCCGAGGTTTGAGATCTCTAGGCTCGGATTTCTGAGATTTCCCTGCAGTGGAGAAGTGCTATGAAACATATCGTGAAACTTCAGCGTGTTGTTTGTTTGAAATATTTAATGCGTAAAAGCCTTAATAAAGGACCTGAAATGAAAGTTAAAAAATTGGTAGGTGTACCAGATTTTTCAACAGGGCACCAACCTTAAGAATGTTATCTTTGAAAATTCCTGTAAGCACTTACCCCACCTCATATTAATGCATTTAGTAGGTCATGGTTATGTAGACAAGAACATATTTCTCATTATAGGATATTTTTCATACAGTAATATAGAAAGCGAAATAGAGGTAGTAGAGGCGTATTTCCCGGGTCGCATCTTCAAGGGGCCCCCACAATCATATGGCCCCAAAAGGTGATATCCTATTAATCCTTTTTGAGGCCCTCATGATTGTAGGAAGGGCTCTAGTCCCAAAGTGTGCCCACTTTCGAGTTCTTGAAAATTAATTTTCATTTATTTTTCTTTTTTATTTAAAAATACAAACAGAAGAACTGTTTGTAGGTCTGGGGCCACCAGCAAAGCGTGAGCTCTAACTTACATTTCTCAAATTTTTAACGTCTTGAAACTGAGCTATAATTTTATTATTATAATAATATTACTTTTTTATTTTCAAATACAAACAGAAAAATTTCACAGGAGTTAAGAAGAAAACGGTTCCCTTGCTAAATTTTAAAACACCTGAAACTGAGCTTTGTTGACACTTTTATTCTATTTTTTTATTCTAAGATACAATTTCAAAAATTCATGTGAGATATGGACCCCATATAAAAATAAAGCAAAAGTTTTGGAAATAGGAATTTTTTTAGTATTTTTTCCTCGTCTTTCCCCATTAACTTTAAGTACACAAAATATCTTTGAAAAAATCTGAGTTAATCATAAATGGGTTAGTGCTTAATTACTAAAAAGAATCACGATTCGGAAATTCTGTTAATTATGCTTTTAATTAACCTGTTAATTTTTTGGGTTTGAAAAAACCTGTTTTTTTTAAAGCCTAGACCACCTTGGGCTTTGGCGGGCTGGTTTTTTATCAAATACCTGGGTTTTTTCAGGTTTTAAATAAAAAACCAGGGTTTTTTTTTTTCAAGAATTATTTTAATATCTCATTCTTTATTCAAACATTGTATACTAAACTACTGCTTGCTACTTGTACTTGCCAGAAGCACTTTGATGGGAGGTCACTATGACCTCCTAAAACAATTTCTTATTAGGAAAACTTGGAAAAGCATTGCAATATTGAATTTTTTAAATGCCTAAAGGCTTTTGTTATTATTTGTGAGTATACCATTGTTGTGAGTTACATTCACCAAGCATTTTTTAATTTCTTGGCTTGAAGTTATAAAAATAGATTCGAACAGTACTTAAATTAGTAATTATTAAGTCGCATTATGAATCTTGATTAAAATAATATGGGAATATGTTATGCTTATTTAAGTATCAATGGTTATATCTTAAGAAATAATGTGAAGTGTGAAGTCATCTTACAAGTTGACTACTTTTGGCTAATTTCATGGAATTAATTACATAACCTAACTTTTTCACTTGCCAACTTTGTTCTAAGTAGCTATTGAGGTTACCCTGTTTCAGTTTATTAAAGCATTTATCCCAGCAATTCCAAAACAAAAAAAGGGAATTGATTTATATAGATCTTACTTGTTGTGGTCGTCCAAGTATTTTTTTTAAACATTAAGGGAAAACCACATGCAGTTTAATTTCTAATCCTTAACCCTCGTGTGTTCCTTGGGGTCATATGTGACCCAATGCAATTTCTGTTTAATATATCTTGTTAATCAACTATTTGTTTTTAATGGCATTTTGTGGCTTTTATTCTTCTAGTTTTTTATTCATAATAATGCTATTATTGTGTTTTATTTTTCCCGAGTTGCATTTTTTGCACACAAGACCCTTGGGGTCACTTCCCCAGAATGCCAAAAAAAAGAGGACATTGCAACTTTTGTCCAAGAGAACCGGACAGAAAATGCATCGAAAAATGTCTTAAGTGTTTGAAATTCACTTGCAAAAAATCAAGTTTTTTCAGGTCTGTAACAGTTGTAAATAAATCTACAGTTATTGTAAATTTTGCTCTAAAATTTAAATTTTTAATGCATAAACTAAATTTTACTTTGATTGTGTCTTTTTATTTTTATTTTTTTAGCATTAAAAAGTGTGTGAACTTAAATAATGCATGTAACATTCAATAATCATAATAAATTAATTAAAGGAAGCATTGGGGTCGTTTGTGACCCCAAGGGTCTTGAGTGTAACTGAAATGGGAGGGACCACGAGGGTTAAAAAATTGTCCAGAAAAGAAGATGGCAATTTCTGGACTAAGTATTGACCAAGACTAATTGTTCTACATTGGCTTTCACATTAATCTTACTGACTGGTTTTTTTTCTTATTTAAGTTGTCGTATGTTATGTGTTTATGTTAATGGTGCTATTTCTGATGATTTTACTAATACTTCTGGCGTGCCGCAAGGCTCTAATTTAGGACCTTTGCTTTTTATTTTATTCATTAACGATATAGGTAATATTTTTCAACATTGTGATTACTTTCTTTTTGCCGATGATTTGAAACTTTTCAGAGACATTCGTACTGCCGCAGATGTTACTCTTTTACAAATCGATTTGGATAATTTGCACCAGTGGTGCATTCAGAATAAGCTTTTTTTGAATATTAGTAAATGCAATGTTATGAGTTATAGTCGTAGATCTGAGCCATTCATTCATTCGTGTCAAATTGATAAACAGTGTTTGTCGCGTCTTGACTTTATTAAGGATCTGGGGGTCACTTTTAGTACTAAGCTTGATTTTACACTACACATCAACAATATCGTTTCTAATGCTTATAGGGTTCTTGGTTTTCTTAAACGAAAGACTAAAGATTTTTCTAATGAGCAAGCAATTAAAACACTTTATTTTTGCCTTGTGCGCTCCAAACTGGAATACTGTAGGGCAATTCCATCGTTACAGACGTAACAATCGCAGACTTTGAACACAAATAATTCTGGTTTGGGCTGATGAAAGTCTTCAAATTTTTTTCCTGTAGTGTAACTTGATGATGTTTATGCTGTTGAATATAATTCTGAAGTTATGTTGTATGGCAACACTATGTTAGATGTTTTTGTGAAATCGTTTGGCATCACTTATGTGATATCACTTTTGGAATTTGTGTTGTATCTGTCGCGTGCTTTTTGTATCTGTGTATTCTGTTTGTATTATCCACTCATCTCATGCAATAAAATGTTTAATTAAACTCAATAGGTTATGTTCCCAGCTGCTCTGTAAAGTAAAAATAAAAGCTGAAGTAAAAGAAAAAAGAAAGCGCATTCGTTTCGCCTAAAAAAGTAAAACTCTGAGTTCGTGATTTCGGTACGAGTGAAAACGAAAATGCTGAGTTGGAATTAAAATGACGTATGAGGTGAGTGGAACATTCTAAAATACGAATTTGAGTTCAGTTATAAGGAACTGTTAGTTGGTTATCTGTATTTTGAAATTAATGTGCGTATCGTAAAAACGAATATGGATATCAGTAAAAACGAAATCGAAGAGACAGTAATATTAAAAGATGCGCAGTCTTTTGAATTGTGGAAATTTCAAGTTGATATTGTCTTAAAAGCTAAAGAACTGTATGAAATTGTTTGTAAAGAAGAAACTAAGGAAGATAAAGGTTTCGTAAATAAAGATGCAAAAGCACAAAGTTTGATAGTAAGAACTGTTGATAAAAGGTTGCTAGTACATTTAATTTCCTGCAAAACTGCAAAAGAAATGTATAATAAATTGAAGGCCATGTTTTCTCAAGAAAATGAAAATTTAAAGAATAACCTAATGCAAGATTTCTTCAATTTTAAGTTTAGTAAACAAGTTTCTGTAAATGAAAATATCGCATCTATCGAAAATTTACGTTTCAAATTGAATAATTTGAACTTTAATATCACGGAAGAAATGCTAATTAGTAAAGTGTTAAATATTTTGCCATCAGAATATCGGCACTTTGTTTCTGCATGGGAATCCACCGCTAAAACTGACAGAACTTTGAACAATCTTATTAGTAGATTAACTTCTGAAGAAAATAGAACAAGGCAACAAAATGAAATTCCTGGAAATGTGTCATTTCTTGCAAATAAAAGTAAAATTATTTGTTTTTCATGTAAAAAAGCCGGTCACAAGGCTTTTGAGTGCTCCAGAAATAAAAACAAAACTTCAGTCAAGAATTGTTTCAAATGCAACAGTGATCAGCATTTGGCAAAAGATTGTCAAGGGAAATTGTTCTGCAAAATTTGTAAGAAAAATAATCATGTTGAGAAAGATTGTTTTTTCAGAAACAAAAAATCAAATGAGGAAAAAGCAAATAAATTGTCATTTTATGCTGATAGCAGAAATCAAAATGAAGCGAAACTTACTTTTGTTGTGGACAGTGGAGCATCGAGTCATATGGTTAATGATAATAATATTTTAAAAGAAGTAAAGAAGTGTAAAATTGATATTGGTATTGCAGATAAAAATAACAAAATGGAGTCCATTGGTATTGGCAGTATTGAAAGTAAAAATTGCTCTTTGGAAAATGTTTTACTTGTACCTGAGTTGTCGAAAAATTTGATGTCGGTTAGTGCTATCACAGATAAAGGAGGAAAAGTTATCTTTGATTCTGATGTTGTAAAAATTTCGAAAAATGGATCTACAATTCTAGAGGGGCATAAAAACAAAAGTGGGCTTTATGAAGTTACAGTAATCGAAAGCAACAAAGAAAACATATTTCTTGCAGAGGATAAAATTTTTGAATGGCACCGAAAAATGGGTCACATTGGAATTGATAATTTAAGAAAATTAACAAGAATAAGTAATGGCATTGATATTGAAGATAGAGAATGTAAATTGAATGAAACATGTGAAGTATGTGTAAAAGCCAAGCAAGTAAGACAACCATTTTCAAGTGTTCGAAGAAGAGCTGATCGCGTGTTGGAAATTGTACACACTGACATATGCGGGATAATAGATCCTGAAACATGGGATGGAAACAAGTATTTTATTACCTTTTTAGATGATTATACTCATTTTTGCATGGTAAAGTTGTTGAAAAACAAATTTGAAGTATCTGATCTTGTGCAGGAATACATCTGTCAAGTAGAAGCCTTGCACAACACTAAAGTCGCTACATTGAGATGTGACAATGGAGGAGAATATATAAATGGACATCTACAAAATTGGCTGAAGAAAAGGGGAATAACATTGGATGCAACTGTGCCATACTCACCACAGTTAAATGGAAAAGCCGAAAGGCTCAATCGTAGCCTCATGGATAAAGCTCGTGCCCTTATCTTTGACTCTACTCTTGACAAGTCAATGTGGGGAGAGGCTATCTATACTGCAGCCTACTTGTTGAATAGACAGCCTTCATCAACTACCGACAGAACACCTGCAGAATTATGGACAAACCGTGTTCCTAATTTAAGTAATATTGAAATTTTTGGTACCAAGGCTTATGCCAAGAAACTTCATTATTTGAAAAAGCTGGATGAAAGAAGTAAAGCTTATTTGTTTGTTGGATATGCTCAGAATGGTTACAGATTGTGGGATCCTGAAAACAGGAAAATAATAATTGCAAGAGATGTTATATTTGAGAAAATAAAAGTGAAAAGTGATGAAGAAAATAAAAACAAAGAGAAGACTACTGCAATTGAAGTAGGTATCCAGGCTATGGACATGGAAGTTGAAACTTGTGAAGAAAACAACAGCAGAGAAATTAGTGAAGGAAAAGACAATGAACATAAAGAACCAGAAAATGAAGATAAAGATCCAGAAAATGAAGACAAAGATCAAGAAAATGAAGAAATTTCTGTTAAAACAAGATCAGGACGTTGCGTAAGAAAACCACAATATTTGGAATCATATGAATTATATTCAGCATATTGTTTATTGACAAGTAAAGAAGATCCTCAGTCCTTTGAAGCTATACAGCAAAATGAATGGAAGATGGCTGTAGAAAAGGAATTAAGTTCTCTCAGAAAACTTGATACATGGACAGAAGTTGACTTACCACCAGGAAAAAGGGCCATAAGTACTAGATGGGTTTTTAGAACCAAGGAAGATGGATCGAAGAAGGCTAGACTTGTTGCAAGAGGATTTGAAGTTGAAACTGACTCTTTGAATGTAATGTATGCACCTGTAGCAAGAATGTCTACAATAAGAATGTTCTTAGCGCAATCAATTGAAGAAAATTGGAAAGTAACTCAAATTGACATCCCAACTGCTTTTCTTAATGGTGATGTTGAGTCAGAAATTTATATTGTACCCCCAAAAGGAGTTCACGTGAAGAAAAATAAGGTTTTGAAACTAAAAAGATCTCTTTATGGTTTGAAAGAATCTCCCAAATTGTGGAACAATAAGTTAAATCAAGTTCTAACTGAAAATGGATTTAGTAGATCATTGCATGATTTCTGTCTTTATCATTCAAGAAAAATTTGGATTATTGTATTTGTAGATGATATACTTATATCTGGTGAAGACGAAGAAGTAGAAAAGGTCTTAAAACTACTGAAAGAAAATTTCAATGCAAATATCTTTGGAGAAATTTCGAATTTCCTAGGTATGAAAATTTCAAGAACTGAAAATAGCATGATAATTCAACAGAGCCATGTGATTCAGAAAATTGTTAAAGTTTTTAATATGGAAGATTGTAAAATTGTAAAAACCCCTATGGAACCTGGCTTCAAAATTGATACTTCGTTGCCGGTGATTGATGTACCATATAGAAAATTGATAGGAAGTTTGATGTATTTAGCTACGACTACGAGGCCCGATTTGACATTTTCCGTATCATACCTAAGCAGAGTACTTGACAAGCCTACAACTCAAACCTGGCAAGCAGCTAAAAGAATTGTGAAGTATTTGAAAGGAACTCAAGAAATTGGTCTTCACTATACAAGAAGCGTGAAAGAAGATAAGAATTTAATTTGCTACTCTGATGCCGACTGGGCAAGCCAAGCTGATAGAAAAAGTGTGAGTGGCTGCACTGTGATGTACTGTGGCAATATCATTTCGTGGTCTTCAAGAAAGCAGAACTGTGTGGCATTGTCATCAGCTGAATCCGAATATATTGCTGCTGCATCTTCAGCTCAAGAACTGATTTATTTAAAGGGGATATTAAATGACTTTAATGTAAATAATTTAGTTCCTATTTTGTATATAGATAATATGAGTGCTGTAGCAATGGTAAGCAGTTACGAAAACTCAAAAAGAAGTAAACATATTGATATACGTAATCATTTTATAAAGGATTTAATTTTTAAGAAAGAAATCATTGTTAAGCATGTAAGTTCAGAAAATAATCTGGCTGATTTTTTTACAAAACCATTGGGTAGCATTAAGTTTAATAATTTAAGAAATTTATGTATGTTTAAAAATTAAGTTTTCTCTGCATAACTGTGTAAAATTTTTATATTGCTTCAAAATTAATTTTGCTTTAAAATTTGTCGATTTATCATTTCTTTAAAAAAAAGAAACTTAAAATCGAGGGGGGGTGTTGAATATAATTCTGAAGTTATGTTGTATGGCAACACTATGTTAGATGTTTTTGTGAAATCGTTTGGCATCACTTGTGTGATATCACTTTTGGAATTTGTGTTGTATCTGTCGCGTGCTTTTTGTATCTGTGTATTCTGTTTGTATTATCCACTCATCTCATGCAATAAAATATTAAGTAAAACTCAATATATGCTACATTAAATTTGCGTGCAGATTGCTTAATTACAAAAAAATACAGAAATTAAAAACTGCCTGTTACAGACGTAATTCACAAAACAGCAAAAACTCTACTATGTCATACAACTTACAATATTCCTCTGAATTATACGGAAATTTTGAATTTTTTTTTTAAAATACGTGTTCTAGAGACTTCAAGCTTTCTAAAACCATAAAGATTGTGTGGATTTTGACTGCCGAATTTGTGAAAAAAATTCATAAACTTGTTACGGACGAAACAAAGTGGTGTTACAGACGTAACATCTCTGATTTGAAAGTAGAAAACAGTATTTTAAAGCAGGAATAAACAAAGATTTTTGTGATAAAACAATACAGTAGCATTAATTAACACATTATTTGAATATTTTAAGTTATACTGTAACAGCTTTAGAAAATGTAGGTAAGTCTGGGGGAGTTGAGAGCATATGCCGATATGTCAATATGTAACAATAAATTAATGCATCTTAAGACAATTATTTCCAAGAAAGATTGACACAAGAAAAGTTTAGAAGGGCCTTCACACAAATTTATTTATTTGTATTCTTAAAATTAAGGCATAATGGGGCTGCTACATAAAACAATCGGGAAAAGTAAATTCCTCCCTGGAATCAGTGATTGGTCTTAGGAAAAATTACAAATTTGAAAATGTTGGATGATATAGCAGAATACTAGTACCAAACTAAAATTTAACCTTCTTGGTGACAGTTGGTCAATTTTGATATTTTTTCTTTTTTTTTGAATGAAAAAATGTGTCCTTTTTCGTCCGACGTTCTCGAAATTCGAACGGCATTTTCGTATTCTGTTCGAAATGCATTTAGCTGGCTTTTGGCAAATTCGCGATGTTAGCCCACCGTTCTTCCAATTTTGACTTTATCTTTAAAACATTTTCCTGGGGCATATAAATAATTTTAACTTTTTCTGCAATGGAGTTTGCACACTGAAAAAAGGAAAGAGCATCGTTGACAAATGCTGTTCTAGATCTTACTCTCTGCCAAACCTGGTGCTTGACCATACCCCCAACTCCATCCACAGCTCCCTTTCCATATGACGTAGCAAAAAAATGCCAGTTGAGGTATAAATTATAATCAGTTATACCATATGTGTATTTTATTAATCTTAAGAAATAAATTTCAATTACATACCGACATAATTAAAAATTTTAAAGTCAGAATACCAGAAACTTTAGTACTCGTACCATATTATGCTATATACATGTATTGCTCATCCTGTGCTTTTTACCTATTTAATTGGAAATTCACTTTTGCTACGGACGTAACATAGAGCCATTTGCTATGTCCGAAATGTTACGTCTGTAACAGCATTAATTTAAAAACTAAATCAGTTGCAATATTTTTAACTATGGTGGGCAATTACTCTAAGAATTTGCCAAAAGGACCATTAAGGGTTTTTTTTAATTTTGATTTTTTAGGACGTAATGACAACTTTTGCTTCTTTTTTGTTACAGACGTAACATCAAACTTCTTTTTTTCAAACTTCAATTACACCATTTAGATCAATTCAAAAGAAATTAATGAATGCATATTATTATAGTACCGTCTTAGTAGTTAAAATTGGGCTACAAGTAGTTATTTTTGTTTTTATTTTTCGATGAGAAATATGCATTTGAAAATGTGTTCTTTTTTCTGATTTTTACAAGTTCGTGAATATCCGTACTTCCAACTAAGAAAACAAGTATTATTCTAACTCTCACCAAAAAACCAATGCAGGATTCTTAAAATATACATCTTAATCTTTAAAATGATGTATAACATAGCAACATAACTTCAATATGAATTTTTGACCAATTGGTTTCACTTTTCATGGAATGGCCCTGTAGTCTTATTTGGGATCCCTACTACAATCACAAAATTAAAATTATTGAGCAAATTCAATCCAAATTTATTTTTATTTGTGTTACAGAACCCATAACCATGATTTTTTGACGTATTCATACTCTAATTTATGCAATATTTATCATGTTCCAAACCTTAAGTCACGCCGTGAACTATTGTGTCTTCTTTTTTTTTATAAAGCACTTAACAATCTAATTGACTGCTCAGATATTATTAATTCCATCCATTTTGCTGTTCCAAATAGAACTCTTAGTTTGTGTCATCTGTGTTTTACAAATATTTTTACAAAGTTTAATTATGTTGATAATTTTTGCCTTTTTAAATTTTACAAACTTTTTAACTCTCATTGTCGCGTTTTGGATATTTTTAATATGTCTTTTAATAATTTTAAGTCAATTTGTTTTAATATTTTAAATGTGTAATTTGTTTTAATTCGTTTGTTGTCTTTTAAATTTTTACAAAATTTTAACTCCTTGTCGTGTCTCAGATATTTTTAATCTGCCTTTTAATTGTTTTAAGTCTTTATGTTTCAATATTTTTAATGTATAATTTGTTTTATATGTAATGTTATACTTGCCACTGTAATTGGATTTGTCTGTAGTGCGCAATACTTTAAATAAATAAATAAATAAATAAAATAAAAAAAATATCAATTTCTGGACTAACTATTAGTCATTATTGTTTAAATACTTAACTTATTTCTGATGTAAATGTTTTCAAAATGCAGTAAATTTTGAAAACCCCACTTACCGACAAATGGGTTTTTTCAAATGGGCCCACTTTGGCAAACCTTGTTAATCATGCAAGATTACATTTATTATGTTGTGGTGAGAAGGAAAAGTAAACAAAAATAAACAGAAAACAAATATACAGGGTATCCACTCCTATCGTGGCCCAATAGCTAATTTCTAAACCGTTAGAGATACGCATGTAGTTCATTTAGGGAAAAATCTCTAAATTACGAAAGGAATTTTGGGTCTATTCAACGTTTTTCAAAAAATCAAATTTTGAAAGAGTTACGAAATTTAAATTTTTATACAGTCCTATCTTTGGTAAAACATTTTTGACACTGTAACGTTTAAAACTAAAAAAAAAATCACTGTTCTACCACAAAAATTGACCGAGTTATGACGTTTTGAAAAATCAAGATTTTGCATTATTTCGCATACGGTCTCTTAAGCGATCTCTCGATGACGTCATGAAATAATGCAAAATCTTGATTTTTCAAAACGCCATAACTCGGTCAATTTTTGTGGTAGAACAGTGATTTTTTTTTAGTTTTAAACGTTACAGTGTCAAGAATGTTTTACTAAATATGATTGATAGGACTGGGGGGCTGTATAAAAATTTAAATTTCGTAACTTTTTCAAAATTTGATTTTTTGAAAAACATTGAAAAGACCCAAAATTCCTTTCGTAATTTGGAGATT